>JAQGCC010002031.1:0-20229 GCA_034698905.1 Xestoiulus laeticollis | reverse complement strand
ATACATTCTAGGGTATAATTCCTTCAACCTTTAAGGCACTATTACAGTATTATTTACGGAATTTTTTAACAGTGTTGGTTTGTATAATTCAGATCTTTACTGATATCGATCTGTACAATATAGTCGATCTTGACTGATATTCATCTGTACAATACAGATCTTAACTGATATCAATCCTTACAATATAGATCTTGACTGATATCCATCTGTACAATACAGATCTTTTATGATATCGATCCTTACAATATAGATTTTGACTGATATCAATTTGCACAATTCAGATCTTGACTGATATCCATATGTACAATATATTTCTTGACTGATATCGATCTGTACAATATAGTTCTTGACTGATATCTGTACAATATAGTTCTTGACTGATATCGATGAAATTCAATGCAGATCGAGTACAACATCAATCTGTACTAAATGGATCTTGATGGATAAATTAAGAAAAATGTAGAGCTATTGCCTGATATCAGTCGAGTACGCATTGCCTGATTGATCTGATAAAGATCTTGTCAGGTGTTGTATTTGCTGGATATCGATCCCAGGGCACGGTTGGCCACGTGACGGGGGGCGTTTTACGTCACTTTTCTTCCAGATTTTGAGCTGCATTATTGATGGCGTACCTAATGTGTGCATGGCATCCAATCTCGATTTCTATAAATAATTCCGCTCACATTCGTCCGCCTTCTCATTTATTTATCCTGTTTACGTGTGCTCCTTGAAAACCCTTGTTACATTTGCCTTGTGCAGGTACACGAAGATACGCCTACGGAATAAACAATACGGAAAATTGGACATTTTTTAGTGATCTGCTACAATTATTCATGTAGATCGAATAAAACGCGTCCCTAAAAGGACTTTAATTTTAATCAGTTTAGCATTACATGTACTTAACATATAAATCGATAATGATGTTTAAGAAACCGTGTTTTTGCAACGACTAAATTAGTAATTATGCCATTACAATTCTCAGTTTGCTTAATGGAGCAACCCATGCAGGTATCAAAAATTTGCTGGATGGGTTCAGCGTCTCCTGGCGGTGAACGGGCTTTTAGCATAGCAGATCTAAAATGCTCTTATTTTCTTCAGAAACTGCCATTTTTTGCATTACCGAATATCAGTATATCAGAATATAGAATATCAGTTGTCTAACTATTTAATGGATTCAGTGCCACCTGGTGGCGAATGGGCTTTTAACATGGCAGATCCAACATGGCCGTGCCCTCGTACTCCACATACTGCTAATTTTCGCATCGTTGCATAGAGCAATAGGGGTACTCAATCTGACGGCAAAAATGTCCCAATTGTGCTCAGATAGCCGCTCTGTAATGTCCTCAAAAAATGTAGAATTAGAATTCTGATTGATTGGAATTTTAACATAATGGCCAGAATTGCAGAGACATCGCAGAGAGGCTATCTGAGCACAAGTACGACATTTTTGCCGGCAGATTGAGTATCCCTATTGTAACACGAGTTATCCAACTATTCAATGGGTTCAGCGCCCCCTGGTGGCGAGTTTAGCATGGCAGATCCAACATGGCCGCGCCGTTTTGCTCCAAAAGACAGCATGCCCATCAAGATGATGAGCATGTGGCGATTTTCTCCAGAAAGTCGTGGACATGTCGTGAACGTGCTGTGTGGGGGTGGAGCCTTATTGCTGAAGAATGTGAAAGAGGGCAACCACGCATAACAAGCGTGTTAGCAGTGATTGCCCACCTTTGGTTTTTGGAACACACTGGGTATTATTTCTACAGTGTAGAACTATAGTAATAAACTGGGTTTAATTGTCCTGAAAGTCTTGGACATGTCGCGAACGTGGTGTGAGGGTGGATCCTTATTGCTAAAGGGTGTAAAGGAGGGCAACCACACACAAAATGGCCACATGCTCACCATCTTGGCGGGCACCTTGCCTTATTATAGGCATCATTAGGGGAATTCAGAAATCTGAGCATTGCTGGACACTTGAGCACATTGAAAATTGAGCACTTGTGCCATGCATGCTCAATGCCACTCATATTCGTGCACAACTGAGCAGATCTCAGTTGTGCACGACATTTTTTCGAATGAGTGGCATTGCGCATGCATGGCACAAGTGCTCAATTTTCAATGTGCTCAAGTGTCCAGGAGGGCTCCCCTATTGCTAGACACGAGATGCCAAGAGGCATTTCAATGACTTCCGGTTACACGCAGAGCGTTACTCGACGTTGATTGGCTCGTGCCACGCAGCAGCGCCATCTATGGCCAGCGTTTCGACCGATGCGTCGCATCAATGTCAAGCGAAAACGAGGCCGTGTTCGAGCGTCCTTCAATCCTTGCAGCCGTGACCCCGTTCCGAATCGACTCGCCCGCCGCCGGGGATCGCGGCGTCGCTCCGCCTGCGCCGTCATTTCCGCGGTCTCCCCCGTTGCGCTCACGGCCCTTTCCTCGATCTCGTAGAGGGCGCCACTCGCTCATTCGTCGCGCATCTGGAATCACTCCGTCGTCGCTCCTGCCACCACATGCAACTCTTGAAGAGCGGCTCCCGATCCAAGATCTTTGAGGATCGCTGACGAAGGTCGGCTCCTGACGGATTGTTTTTTGTTTTTTTTTGTTGTTGTGGGAAATGCGCCGTCCGAGCGGCGTGGTTTTGAAGCCGATTCGTGTTCCGGATTCGAAGCTGGAAGTGGCTACCGGAAGTGGACAGTGCGGCACGCCGGAAGTGGAAGCCGTCTTTCTTCGCCGGCCGTTTCCCGTCCCGTCCCAGGATCGGAAGTCCGTCTATTAGCGCGGGGTTTTGACTGGGGTGAGTTGCACCTTTTAATGCCCTGGTTAAGATAACGAGCTCTTCGTCGATTAAAGATAACGTTTCGTTAACTGTGAAGTCTTGTTAAGATTTTTTGTAGGTTTTCTGAAGCCACACTTCTTCTTACTCCGTTATCTGGTTTTAAGTGTTAACTGAATGTGGAGATACATCTTTGAATGATGCTTTGCTGATTATAGATAACGCCTAGCTAAGCATGGCTCTCCGTTAGATTCTGATGGGGGTTTTGCAATGTAATGATTCCTGATCTACACCATTATCGATTTAAAAAGTTAAGTAATACTAAACTGATTATAGGTAACGTCCCGTTAACTTTACAGTCTGGATAAGCACTGACTTAACGATGTGTAAGTGATGCACAACTTGGTTTCGATGACGTCCCGTTAAATTCCATCCATGATGTCATTTTTATGACTTTGCAATCATGGTTAAGATTCTATTCAAGGGTTTGTTATATTTGTAATTCGACATTGGTATCATTTTCGACATTTATAAGATACAATAGGGGAACTCAAATAGCTGAGCACTCCTGGACACTTGAGCACATAGAAAATTGAGCACTTGTGCCATGCATGCACAATGCCACTCATTCGAAAAAATGTTGTGCATAACTGAGGGGACCTGAGATCTGCTCAGTTGTGCACGAACATTTTTCAAACGAGTGGTATTGCGCATGCATGGCACAAATGCTCAATTTTCAATGTGCTCAAGTGTCCAGGAGTGCTAATGAGCACTCCTAGACACTCAGATACTGCAGCTATATGAGTTCCCCTAATGTACTAAGCTGCGGCTGCGAAAATCATAATTTTGTTAACATAGCGTATAATCAAGCAATTAAACGTTAAGGGTAAGAACATCTTAGAGCATGGGAGAATAACCATAGGAATGAATACCTGAAATGAGCATTTCGATTGGGAAATCGGGAATTCCCGCCATCGGGAATCCAATCGATACGCTAATTTCAGGAATTCATTAATAAGTTTATTCTCCCATGCTCTGTGCTGTTCTTACCTTCATTTAAACTGTGAGTTGAGTAAACTAATCCCGTATGACGTTGTAAGGAATCGTTATGTTTTATTAGATGATGACCAACTTAACATTCACTTCGATATTTCCTTCTTCTATTAATCTGCTATGGTGAGATTCATGAAATAATCACATATTATTGCTATTCCATAATCCTGCCCAGTACTATATTAAATGTACTGTTTATAACAAACCGCAATTCGATGTTGTATTGGTCAGATGCAAAGAAGGCAGCTCAGAGACAAAGACTTCCTATCGTGTCGTAAGATTCATATTTTCATTGATATTTTAACGCTGTACAGCATTAAAAACGCTTTAATTGATGCACAAAAGCTTAAAGGAAAGCCCCATTTTTTCGCTTTTGTGTCATTTATAATTGTTGCTAAGAGGATCGAGCAATGGTCTTCATGCTCTGGAAGTCGTGGACAGGTCGTGAACGTGGTGTGAGGGTGGAGCCTTCTTGCTGAAGGTTGTGGAGGAAGGCAACCACGCATAACACGCGTGTTAGCAGTGATTGCCTAACGTTGTTTCTTGGGGCACATTAGGCATTTAATATTTTAACGCTTATTTAAGGGGTACTCAAAATACCTTTTTCTCCAGAATATGACAAAAAATTTATTTCTGGTGTTCAATAGAAAACAGAAGTATTGTTGGGGCAAATACTGTCATTACAGTTGGTAAAATCAGCTATAGGTGTCATAAAATGCTATGAAAGCCGCCTATAGGAGCGAAAAAAATGTGGAAAAGCCGACCTCTCTGTTTAACTATATAGCTTGATATAACGAACGAATGTCCCATATCCTTGGCGTTCGTTTTATGTAAAATTTTGGTCAAATTTTGAATGTGCATGTAGGCCCATTTGCAGCGAAACTTGTACATCGAAGACAAGGACGCTATTTACATGCAGGTTTCCACACCATTGGGATATAATCTCAATTAATTATTAGATGTTAATTTGTAACATTGCTAGTATTTAAGTCGAGTTTGAAGATGGTTGTTTCTATTAAAAACGGCATCTGCATGCTTAATCTCATTTGTGCGATTGCAGTATTATTATCCCCACAATGCTCTTTGTGAGCACTTTTCGTGTTTGAAATTGGGTTACATCTTCCAGATCGATTTCAACATTAATGCATCACGTCCAACAACTACGATATCCAACTCACCCAATGACACCATTTCTAAAATAGGCTTATAGATGAATTCAGCTTTCTATATGTATAGCGATGCATGCGTTTGAGGGAAATTTGTGGATATTTGGGAAAGTTGATTTAACATGGATTAGGAAGTCACTCATGTAGCGAAATGTAAGATAGTGTAAATAAAACGAAACAATGTGATTTTGGGATCGTACAAGTCAGGAAAATTTAGTTTATGCATGGAACAACATAGTATATAAGGAAGCAAATAGTGCATAGAGTAAATTTTGCGAAAAATGAAATATTCAGAGTAGATATTTGGCGGCAGATGTTGAATATTATATGAGCTTTCCATGTTTGTTTTTATGTTTTTGCACACATAAAAAAAGAACTAATCAAAAAAATGTGGTGTCTATAAACTTATCATCTGTTTGACATTAGGTCTCGTATAAAAAAAGCAATGTTCGAATTTAACATAATTTAATTCGATTCATGTTAATTTGGAAATGATAACTTACATTTGATACCTATTATATTTGTATACATGTACATGTACAGAATGAGAATTGAATAACCATGTAACCCAAAAAACGAACCGTGCTAGGCTTCCTTGAAAGTAATTGAAAATGCAGTGAAAGTTCTACAAAAGCCCCGGCCACGTTTGCTATTTTGTCTAAGATGAAATACAAAATGGGATAATTTTGTTGAATTGTAATTAATGAGCACATGTGAGATGTACGTCATTGAATGCTCTCAGTTAAATCGTAACGGCGCTTCGTTTAATTACATCACGTGTTCAGTGGTCATATTTACATACTTGTAGTAGGCTAATTGTATTGCTTTCACTGTTATTTCTGATATGCACCAATCTGTTTTATCCTCTATAAATTTGGCGAGGTCACGTGTTTTATCCTCAATTGAATTTGTTCGATTTTAATTTTGGTCAAAATGGAAAACGTCACCGGGGATAATAGCGAGATATAGCTGCAAGGCCGATTGGGCTTACCTTTACGATTACGTGCCATTTACGCGTTTCTAACTAATTACACGTTTAGCAAGATATAGCTGCAAGGCCGATTGGGTTTACCTTTACGATTACGCGCTATAAACCTGTCATAAGCTGTTACGTTTCCTTATAGGTACTTGAAAAATCGTGCAAGATTTTAGCTTATCTAGGAGTAATTGTTTTGATTTTTAATGTCTTTGAAATATATTGAAAAGGCGTTGAAAATACCGTGAAATTTTCACCGTATCTTCCAAATTTGCCATATTTTTTTGTTAAGTGCCTCCACTATTCCGTTGTTGCACGTTGCGTGACTTATTGCTTCGGCTTAGGCGTATAATCTCCCGTTAAATTTCGGAACAAAACGCAAACAATAATTTAAGCGTCGCTAATTAATCATCGCAATTACTCCCTCGTATCTGATCTCGAGCTAATTAAGACCAAAGGTGCGATGGCGTCGTTCATTGCATAAAAGCGTAAAAAATAGATGATGGCTTAATTACTTCAGCTGCAGGAAGCCATGCATCCATGGCAGGCCCATCAGTACCCAGAAACCGTCTTGGTGTGAGGTCAAGATTGATCGCCATCTTCGACAAGGTCAATTGAGTGGCAAGCGGTGCTTTTTGAGTTTCCCAGCACGGGGGAGGAAAAGCTGACATCTTAATTGGAGAGATTATGAAAAGTGGCCGAAGGTTCCAAGATGGCGGCAAGATTGTTCATAAGATAGAGGTTACTGCTTTGCAAACCTATAGTTTTAATTTTGAAATTAATCAAACGTGCTACATTATCTACAGTTTATAAAGAAGAAGGCGGAAAAATAAATATTAAGATACTTTTCAAGATGGTTGAGCTCGAAGATGACGAGACTAACCCCCGTACCACAGTTGCACAAATGGAGCTGCTTGAGACCAAGCTTCGTATCAAGTCCTGGGATTGGTACCACATAAAGTTACATCTGAGCCGCAGCTTTAAAACTGGTGGAATAAGAAAAATTTTACATGCACAATGTTGCCAGATTACAATTCTCATTTTATTCTAACAATCGTTGCTGTCGAGATACGGATATTGATAGGGAATTCTGTGATATTTTCGATTTTTCTTGCCTGGACGATAAGATGTCGACAATTTGGCAACTGTGGTACCGAATTGGCTCAAAATTCGAGCTTCGGCTCATCGGAGCAGAAGCTTAAGATGGGAAACTGTGGTAAGAATTTGGCTAAGTTACCAAAGTGCCGGATATACCAAAGTATCCAAGATTTCGGATAAGTCGCATTTCAAAAGTTTCGTAGTAGATTTTAGTTTTTTTTTCAAATGGAGTCTCAAGATGTCGTCTAAGATGAGTCTCAAGATAGCGACTAAGATGATTCTCATGACGATGTGAAGAATGTGGTTTTTTGTTTTCTTGAGTTGTACTTGTATATGAGATTTGTCTGAAGAATTCGGTTAGTGTGGGCTTTAAGATATCTGAAGAGTGCGGTTTAAATATGAGTCTCAAGATGTCTAAAGAAGATCCTGAAGATGGCGCTTATAATTAGAATTGAGCGCCATTACTTTCTTTTGCCATTCATAGGCCATCGCTTCCACTTAGCTTTAATAAGCAATCCATGTTTTTGTTTTCTCGAAAATTGTTTGTTCAGCGTATCGTAAAACGTCGAAAACATCCTTGGCATTTGTATATATTAGTCCCAGTATTGGCTCGTCTTGTTTACATTTTATTGAGCCGCGAGGCGACGCCACCGCCACCCACTTCTTCCAAAACCTCGTTTTGGAACGTTTTATTCATCCCTCATTGAAAAACACGGGGGTTGTGTAACTGCGTCGCTCTCCATTAAAAGGTTTTCCGTGTTTCTCCCCCTTTTAATACTTATTTATATAATGCTCGCCCATGTCGAACACGTATACGGTACGCCAGGCCGTTTCCGAAAAATGGAAGTCTTTAGCCGGAGCGCCGCCATCTTGCTCACTGCATGCGTACTTACTTTCGGTTTTTGTCGTTTAATATCATTTCAGCGCGGTCAATTGAGCTTCATTTTTGCTTACCTTTTATTAGTTAATCCAATATCGGATCGATAAGTGGATCTGATGGAATCGGTTAAACGCAGAGTGACACCCGACTAATCGTGCCTATGGGCTACTTTCCTTTTGGACATATAAATCCAGACTAGCTAAATTAGCCTATGTGAAAAAGCTGTTCAGGACACTCTGAAAAACATTCATTTTTTTGGTATGTTACCCGCAGAGTGGAACCTGTCGAATACGACACGGGTCCCGGTGTCACTCTGAAGATATGGGCTTTAAATGCTTAACCGATTAACACAAATATGTGGAAGAATAAGTGGCTCAATTCAGAATGGCTCATGTTGCATGGGGTTTCCCAGTTTGGAAGTTAGCAACAGATTGGCACATCTCAAATGAATGGCGGATCATGGTATTACTATGAAGATAGCCTTCTAGCATGAAGGACCCCGATATCATTGTAATCATTGGACGAAATTCCCTATACGTGGCACTCTGCACGTTTACCCCCTTGCTTATATCGCCATCCCCCACCTTCTTTTAATTCGGCAACCTGCCTACGATGCGTGGCACGTTTAAGCAGGTTCCTAACAAGCACGTACAATGTATGTCGGAACGCGTAGGGAATTTGATGCGAGGCCAAATTCACTTAAAAAGGTCCAAAAGAGGCCCTTTGGGCACGCGCGCATTGATCGGGAAATGAGGGGGAGAGAGGTGGGGGGTTAATTTTTGGACGCCATTGCAATTTCCTCTCGTTGATTCCGGTTGACCCAGAACTAAAGGGCGTTTTGGCGAGGAAATGACCGAGTGTTTGCTCAGCTTCTTTTGTATTGATTTACTTTTATCCCCCACCCCCTATCCCCTCTGTAAATCATAGCTTCTGTGGGTTTGGAAATGCATAATTTTGTACATGATACGCTCGACATCAGATTCTGTGGTTGGAATTGCAAAGGGCTTTGAGAAGACTTTAAAGGAATGGGGGCTATTTAAGGGAGTCTTGTATTTACTGCTATATACCTCATGGGATTTTGGGTACCTAACTTTCCTGTGTGGAGTGGAATTTCAGCTGTTGCAACACTTGGGTTTATCCCCTTATTTTTTGGAGGGAGGAGATGAAAGCCCCATGGGGATTTCTTCGCCACTTTTAAGTATTCTTGTCCTTGGGAGTTTGGATGTTGAGAACAAATTTGTATTTGAAATGAAGACAGAGGGATCTTCGTTTCCTTCAAGCCACGGTTCCTCATGGGGCTCTAGGGAGATATTTAATTTCTAGGTTTGCTGCATTTTGGTCCTCGTTGATGGCGTCGTGTTTGAGAGATGGTTTCTAATTGGTTGTCGTAGTTTGCAAGGAGTTCTGAACAACCATCGTCTCGTCATGAAACGTCTTTTCTCATTTGTCAACTACGATCTGACATATCCGGATCCTACTGATGACGTCATAGTATGCAAAATTGATCCTGTTGATGACGTCATAATTTTCAAAATAGTTTGGTCCTTGCTGGTTGATGGCTTGCAGCAATATCCATAATGGACAAGGTCCCCGTTACGTGCAACGCCCCCTTGTGGTAGTAAGCTGCAATTTTTGTAGGGGATAGAAACGCGATTTTAACACAGATCCACATTAGAAATAAACCTATTAATAATAATATCTTGCGATCTAATCATGATACCAAAATGAAACTTTGGGAGGTTTGAGATAATGGTACGAAATAATTTTGTGGATTTTTTCAAAATTTTGAAATTTTATAATAAAAACCATCTTCATTGCTTGATACTGCAACAACCTCCTCTCCAATACAAGTTTTCAATTTTAATTTGCCACTACGTGGCGCTACCTACTCGCGCATGCGCTGTTTTGCACCGCGGACCATGCCCATGTATGAAAGTGGTCCTCAGATATAATGTCACGGTTTTCATTGTAGCTATATGACCTCTTCGTTGGCATCACTGAACTACAATGTATTTTTTTCGTTGGGTATGGTCGATGATGCCATGCTTCTGGGTCCATATTTACCGGCAATCGGACGACTGATGAGTTTTGGTAGGCGCTGGCGGGCTTCCGATTACAGCCTCGGGCCATTAACGATGGCAGTAAGGGGCGTCCATAAATTGGCCGCCGTTTGTTTACGACGGGGGAAGCATCTTCGCGTTATGCGTAATGATCAAACGCAATTTTCCATACATGCAGCCAATTAAAGCGTAATAAGGATGCTACGCTAAACGGTCATGCTCGCGGCTTTTATCGATCATCGTTTGCATTCGACTCCCATAAAACAGCGCTGTTGCTTTTGTTAAACAGTTTTATACCGGCAGTGTTACCTGCGATGCCAGCTGCGGGCTTTTCCTCCAATTAATAGCAGTTATTGGAGATTGTGCAGTCGAAAATTCGCCGAATTGGCGATTAAATTCCCAAATCTACAACTTCGTAGCGCCCCCTTTCGATCCACTTTTTTTGACGGTGGGAGTCACGTGGGTGACGTCGACTTCGCTGAATTGCAGGAACTAATTCTTTTCTGCGTGGCCCAATTATAAGTGCAGGAAATGAAGTTTTAATGGGCTTTGCACCTTAATTGGCGCCATGTGGCGACCAAATTTGGAAACTGGTAATGGGACGTTATGGTTTCATCTGTAGAGAGGATATTTATGACATTAACACCCTTGGGAGTGCTCTGATGGAGTCTAGGCCAGCACCCTATTTGAAGTTAAGTTCAGATTGCTAGAATGGATCTGATTGGTCGTTGATGATGACGTCATAGTTTGTAAAGGAATCTGATCGCACCCTTGCTAATGATATCATAATTTATAAAATAATATAATTGGTCCATGCTGATGATCCCATAGTATCAGCATAGATGGCACATGTTTCTAAAGCTGGCTATACAGACTACCATCATATCACATGATGTATCGTGATAGAACGCATGCGCACGTCACGTGAAAAAGTTGAATGCATTTTTTACGTGATGTGAGAAGCATGATGTGATAACAGTTTGTGCTAAACAATTCTAAAAAATGCATTGAACTTTTTTTTTCACGTGGTACATGTGCGCAGGCGTTCCATCACGAGACACCATGTGATATGATGGTACGCTGTAGCCAGCTTAACAGGTCCTTGCAGATGACTTCATAGTTTATAAGATGATCTGATGGCCTTTGCTGATCTGACGTCATGGTTCGTAAAATAATCTCTGGTTCTTGATGAACAAATAACATGCCTCTAATTGGTCCTTTTGCAAAATACATTAATCTTTGCTGATATACTGTATACATTGTACGTATTTCAAATTGCCCTTGCCCAATTTAACCTGAATACACCGTATTGCATGGCAAGTTTTAATTGTCTACAATTCCAATAGTTCGAAAAAAATGAAATTCTATTCAGATGTCCTATCTCAAGTAGTTTTGCAACTTTTTTTAACCTCATTCGTCATCGCAAACCTGCGCTGATCTTGTTTTAGGAGGAATTGATGGTGGGGAATAGGACATTCCTGTCTCTTAATTTAGCGGCGAGACTTCACAAACGTGTTTGTGTTTAGGCCTAGGAAACGTCTGTTTTCCGTGTTTTTGGATCGATGCTCCGAACTAATTATTCAAGCACCTCATTAGCATAAATATTTGCGCGCTGGGTTGCCCATCCTCGTGCGCATGCGCCTTGCCCACATTCACCTTCCTGTAGATGGTGAGGTGTTGAGGGACCTATAGCCAAAGGAGGAAGGTGGAAACCCACCTGAGAATATAATTCAATAAAAGGCAAAAGGAGGAAATGGGGCGAATCCATTTTTAGCGCTGTCCCGTTAAGACCGTTGCCTGGGTTTTACGCATTAAACGTCATTAGTTTAATGGCTGATGAATTGACGAAATCCACGTAACGAGGACTAGCTGTTTCCTAGTCGAGGAGGGAACACAATTTCTGTGCAAATCAACTCGAGTCAGCGTTTTTATGAAACGAAAAAAATTGAATTTCCCGCCTCTTTTTTGTTGCCACATGCGCAACGGCTTCTGCGCATGCATTAGGAAATTGATATTATGTCTCCAATGAAAACATTTCATGATATCAATATAAGGATTTCATCTGTGAAAAGCATTCCTTCTCAACTGGAATCAATCCTCAGCCTTGGAACTTTAGCTGTAGTAATGCACAGAATGGATTTCATCGTGGCTGAAAACCGTTTCGGTTGGAATTGCTTTAAAATGTGCGTTTGCGCATGCGCAAGGAAAATTGCTTTACCGTTGCACATGCGCATTACACCGGAGACGATATTCAGTTAGGATGAAATCTGTCCCTGCTGATTTGTTTATATGTATAAATTATCAGGAGGATCATAACATGCGTGACCTCAAAGACGTACAAAACCCTTTAATCAATTCGTCCGGTTAATTTGTCTAAGACAAGATAAAACTCGTGACTGGGGCTAATATACTCGTGTATAGGGTAAGCATTTTTTCATCGATTTAATCTCTGTATAACATAACAGTCAAAGGTGCTGTAAAACCAACGGCGCTCGATCTAATAGCACATTTTTGGGGGCCCTGGTGGCCAGATAGTCAACATATGCCCTTTACTTCTACCACTTTTTTGTTCTTACTTTTGTTTCTTCTTTCATAATCGGTAATCCGGTTGTCGTCGCATATTCCCCGTTTTTTTTTCCTCCCATTTTCAGAAAAGAATAGGAGCTTCGCAACGTGACCTCTTATTGTCTTCCGAATTGATTCGATGAACTCCATCGTTCGTCGATGCTGATGGAAATACGAGTGGATCGCGTATACAATTTAATTAAAAAAAGAGGGTCCCATCAGCCATTTTATTTTCCCTCCCTACTCCTGTTTTTTATCTGCGGAAGAGACGAGAAGTCAATTTCTTTCCGGTTCATTCGCGGTTTTCCTTCGTTTGGGATGAAAGAAAAGTAAAACAAAAAACCACCTTCCTAAAAAGACAAAAGAAGGAACGAAACCGCCCTTTTCAAAACAATGGTTAATCATTAAGGAAAGCGATACGAAAAAAAAACCGCTTTAATTGATGCACAAAAGCGTAAAGGAAAGCCCCATTTTTTCGCTTTTGTGTCATTTATAATTGTTGCTAAGAGGATTGAGCGATGGTCTTCATGATCTGAAAGTCGTGGACAGGTCGTGAACGTGGTGTGGGGGTGGAGCCTTATTGCTGAAGGTTGTGGAGGAGGGCAACCACGCATAGCACCCATGCTAGCAGTGATTGCCCACCGTTGGTACTTTGCGAACACTGGGTATTATTGCTACAGTGTAGAACTAGTAATAAACTGGGTTTAATTGTCCAGAAAGTCGTGGACAGGTCGTGAACGTGGTGAGGGGGTGGAGCCTTCTTGCTGAAGGATGTGAAAGAGGGCAACCACACATAACACGCGTGTTAGCAGTGATTGCCCACCTTTGGTTCTTAGGACACACTGATCTAATATTGTTAAATTGCCGTAAGCTAGAATTAATTTAATCAACGATCCTGTTCGTTGAATCCAATTAAATTAATGGAGTTTAGTGATTAAAACTGGTTTTTTGAAAGGTTGCAGTTGTAAACGCGAGACGGTTAAAATAATTACAATTTACGATTAAAAGCACTACAACGCTGAATTAGATTCCTTTTTTGATCACTGGAGTGAAACCCTCTTTGAATCATTGATTATAAAACCACCTTAGCTCAATGATTTTAAATACCGGTTTAAATAGTAGATTTAAAATCTCATTGAATCAGCAATTCAATGTTTTAATCTCTGTTTTTAAATCTCTTTGGATCATCGATTTTAATAAATTAATAACCAGAGAAGTTGGTATATTCCCAGCTATGCCCATATACACTGTATTTCTCAGATATTCTCTCGATATGTGACTATATTTACCAATATTTATCTATAACCACGTATGGCCATTTCCACCCACAGAAAGTCATATATATGGATAAGAATGGCTAACTATGGAATATGATTAGCATTTTATGGCCCATACTTTGTTTCATCAGTAGCTAATTTAGGTCCTAGATTATGTCCTAATTAGCAAAAAATCATAACATTCATCAATCTAAGTTGTTAATATGGCAAATACTTAGCTCATCTCGTGTCTAAATGTGGTCATTTACGGCACATACATTGCACATGGGCTACATACACTGTATATGGCACATACTAGTGTACACACCTATAGTGTCTAAATATGGACATTTGGGTAATCTAGGCTTTCTCGTCAACCCTGGTTAAATCAATCAAATACGTCACTGTTTAATGGACGGTTTTGTTATTTATCATGGGTAGTTAAATAAAACTGACCGATGACGACTGTGCACGAAAGTCCTTAAGAACTACTCGATGGTCACAAGGACCATTATGGTCCAAAGGGTTTTGGTTGAATGACCGTCGTTCCTCTTTAAGATGACAACCGCAATATTGACGTAGCCAATGAAACTTTTCTCTTTTTTGTATTTCCATCAGTTTTTTTGTCTTCCTTTCCCTATGTCTTGGAATGTCCATTTGTGTGGTCAGTTCAATGCAGGCCATTCTGTCGTTCAGTTTGAAAGATGCCAGAGGGCGAAGGCTTCTTTTTTACCTTTTTTTCTTCCTCTTCTTCTTTTTCGTAATATCAGTTTTATCGTTTCTGAAGTTTTATTTCCCTTCCCCTAGTTTCGAGTAAATTCAATGATTCTTCCCTCCTCTTTTCCTCCACCCCATTACCCCTCCTTTTTACTGCCTTAGGCCTAAGTCCTGCTGCTGACCCTCACTTTGTATCCCTCTCTGTCTTATCTTTAGTTCGAAAAAAGATAGTGATGGTCAGTCAGTGCTGGAAAAAAGATCGATTCCAGTGATCCTAACGATGTATTCTACGTGTACGTGATTGGACGGGAAAGGTGGTCGTTAAATGAGCTTTTTTAATGGTCAGCTAAAAGAACAAAGAAAATTGCTGACCAATACGACGTCATGGCCTGGATTCTGGCCAGGTTTTAAAGCGTGACATGCATGCGCAATGACGCATTGGGGTGCCTAAGGGCAAATTCGATGTTTCGAACGCTTTTTTGTGAGATTTTGTTCTTTTAGTCATATACAGTGGTCAGTGACGGTCAGTTTGATACCTCGAAAGGCTAGGGTAAACGCATTTTTAAACGAAATATACGCGTTTGTTAACTACGTTCCATTTTGTTTCAACCCAGTTTTTGCATGGTTTGGCATTTGTATGTCATTTCTTCGATGCAAAGCCACGTATTTGAAGGTACAAATGTACCTACTACAAACCGACTTGTTCAAAAGTATTATTTTCTCATTCTCTCTAGGATTCCATCCTAGCTTAAAATAGATTTGGATTGCATAACCTGAAGTGAGCACATGTATATTTACATAAACTCTATTGAAATGGTTTTCAGCTAGGATAAAATGCTTGATGTGACCACAACTGTTTTTATTACAAAATATCATTTTGGTACCTATCACATGTTTTTCATCATAAACTTTTACCTTTGTCATTGTTATAAAATGTGTTTTGTCTGTAGTCATGGAATGGATTTCATCCTAGTTGAAAATCGATTTGAGCAGAATTTCTGCAAATATACAAGCATTTATTTGGCGTTCTTGTCGATCTGCATATATGTCAATCTAAACTCAATCTAAATAGGTTTTTAGCTAGGATGAAATCCATTCCGTGATTACATATTGTATAAGATTTCACAGGATACGCTTTTCACTAACGTCATTGGAGAACGCGTTTTCCAAAAATCTTGAAAACAAATTATTCTCAATTACCTAGCTTTGTTATTTCCTTCAATTTTTCATCTCTACTCATTTTTCCATCCCTAATTACCTTGCACAAAAATCTCTCCCGTAATCATCAAGAATTTTGGGCGAAGGTGAACCATGATGAAAAAAAACTTTCATAAATTATCTTTTGAAAAGAAATTGGAGGGGAAAAAACTGACTTTTTCAGTGAGCTGTCATCGTCCTCCATTAATTATTTATACAAACCTAGATGAAGCCTCTCTTTCTTTAAAAAAACGG
The DNA here is from genome assembly GCA_034698905.1 of Xestoiulus laeticollis. Classification (NCBI taxonomy): domain Eukaryota; kingdom Metazoa; phylum Arthropoda; class Diplopoda; order Julida; family Julidae; genus Xestoiulus; species Xestoiulus laeticollis. The sequence goes on along the minus strand of JAQGCC010002031.1, from coordinate 4,236 downwards.
AAAATTTTGACTAAATTTTTTGAAGAGAAGGCGTTGAGAGGTAAAAAAAAGAGATAAAGGGCTATTCATATTTGAAAGATACCGATGACTGGGATTTTTGTCAAATCAAAATTTTTCTCATGACTTACATCCATTTTTCCTTCGTTCTCCTGAAATGTTTTTCTATAAAAAATACGAGCAATTTTCTTCGTATAATTTATCATCATCTTTAACAATAGAAATGACAGATCTTTTACACTAATGCGCTTTAATAAGGCATCAGTTTTGAAGAGATTTCAGCCTTCTACTTAAAATGTCAGTTTTGATCCTTTTTAAAAAGTTGCAGACTTTTCTAATGACTGTTGATGGCGAGCAGCTTGACGTTTATTTGCATAGTATGCATTGCCTTTGTTCTAAATTATAAAAAAATGTCTTAGAAAATGGAAGCTTTCCTTTTATCTTCGTAATTCCAGCGATGACTTTTATCCCTTCGAAATTATACAGACCGGAAGTTGGGGAAATTCGTGTATTTTTAATACAGTTTTCAGTTTGAAGAGGTCGTGTTTATACTCAAACTGATCGTCTCGAATAGTTCTATAATAATAATACATCTGCTAGTTTGGAAGGATTCTTTTCAATCCCGATTTTGGGAGATTTCTCTAGGAAGATTCTGACGAACTCTAAATTGTGTCAGATTTATATTGGTTTGTGGAGACTTTTTAGTACATTTAGATGTGATTTAGCAGCATCTATGCATGGCTTCATGAAGAAATTCCAGCGAGATTCCGTTCGTAGATTGCTATTTAGAATTCTATGAGATTCTGAAGCATTCTACTAGTATTTTTTAAATGAGATTTTAAACACCTTGGCCAGACTTTGATTTTACATACATGTATATTTCGTTGGATTTGGATTCAGGAGAATTGTACCAATTTTTTTAATTTTGATGAGATTCTGAGTCTCACATTCCAATTTATGAGAATTTTAACTTATGATTAAGCTTGGGGAGACTTTGTATCTGGATAAGTCCTGCTGAATATATTTTCATTACATTCTATGACAGTTTTTGAAGATTCTGTAGAATTCATTGCCACGAGATTTGTGTTTTTATGGAGCTTGTAGTGTGTCGAGTTTAAGAGATTTTGACTATGATTCGCGAAATTGAAAAGTTAGAAGTCTAGAGAATCTAATTAAACTTAGTAATGCTTATCACATTCTCTTAATAAAATTAATCGATTTTTAGGATATTGTTTTATAGTCTAAGAGGCGGATATCCGGATCCTCAATTACGAAATTTGATGGCGAACCCATTTTTATTTTTCGTGTTTTACTTCGCCATAAATTTTTAGGTATGCCAAAATTCATATCCATGAGCTGTTTTTTTTTCCAAGGAAAAAAAAATTAATATTCGCAACGCCACGTAATTTAATAATTTCATTAACTTTTTTGGAAACATTTTTTGTGTGCTTCTGTCTAATATATTTTATGATGTAGCAAGGATTCAATTATCGCAAAAAGGAATACGATAAAATGGAAAAAAAGTTTTGCCAGAATATGGGCGACTCCTTGTCTACTAATATGTGTCTATATACATGTACATGCATGCCCAGATATTTTTTCCACATAGGTATTTATGTGCAAATTTAGTACAAGACCTATATATGATAATATCTAAATATTGTACATGTATATAAAGAAGAAAAGTATGTGAGTGTGTATAGGGTTATGTTTGTTCGGCAATAACTTTCGATCCAATCACTTGATTTTTCCCAAATTTTCCACGAGCACTATTCAGCCACCCAGAAAAAATACAGGGGGGTTCGCTATCCCAAAAACATTAACCCTTGCCCATACTCGCGCATTTTATTCTTACTTTTACTCCCAATATGGCCGCCTAATTGGCTGAACCGTGTACGTTTCGTAAAAATGCAATATAACCTATTTTCTAAGTGGTGCATGATGGGTAAATCATGCTTACTGATTATGTACACATAATACACCACTTAGAAATACCCCAATATAAGTTTAACCCGGTTATTTCGGCTAGTTAATGATAAAATTTAAATTTTCAATCATGATACAATTGTATTTGTATACTGTCGAGAGTATGCAAATAATTTAGATGTCTATGAATGCTTTTGAATAAGACCTAGGCATTCCAGATCTTTTGACATGGTTCTCCGCAGAGTCAAAAAGCGGTATTTAGGAAAACGTATTAATAGGCGACAAACAAATATGCGTCTTTTGAAGCCCAAAAACGAGGGCTTATAACAAGGGGGTATTTAGATGACAAGGGGGGAGAGCATATCTCAATGAATATGAAATTCCTTATTCGCTAAGTGGATTTAAGCCTGTAATGATTCAGCGGAAATTCTATGCTTTATGCACACAATATCATATCCGGTTTTCATTTCCAAAATGGTGCATTGTAAGCAAAACCCCTTCATTCCTTTTTAAGCCGATTATTTCTTGCAAAAGGAGTTGAAGGAGGGAAGGGGACTTTAGGAATATAAGATATGTTTGTAAGTTTACAAACAACAGTGCTTCGTCGCTTTTCAATGGAACCTATCGAGGCATTAAGGGCAGTGTTTTATAACCTTTTTCAACTCACGACATACTTAGCTAGGCCTAAAACTAGGCTTTAAAAAAATACTGGAATTCATGGTTCAAATTTGATTGCACTACCAAACCAGAGGGTATTAAATCAAGTGACCAAACTGATAACACAAGAAACTGTAAGCTGTTACTAAAACATTTGCTGTATTGCACAATCCTACACCTGCACTGCACTTGCATACTGCACGTTTGTTGTACCTGCCCTAGATGTATTACACATTCTTTATAAATTTGTATTACATAGATCTATACCTGCGCAATACTATATTACCCTAATATATATATATAATATTATGCTATATTGCACTATGTGGTTATTGTACAAAAGTATTATATATTGCTCTACACGTGCAATTTACACAAAGGTATGCTATATTGTATTCCAAGTGTATTTTTGCAAGCAGGTATATTGTACACCTGCCACAAAGGTATGCTATATTGTATGACAAGTGAATTTTGCAAGCAAATATATTGTACACCTACCATTGCACAGGCCTGTACACCTGCACTACACACGGGTTATGTTAAGACCGTCAGCTGACCGTCAGATGGCGCAGCGTGTAAAAATGCAGTATTCAATGCTTTTTTATGGCAAAAGCAATACAAGCTAAATTCGTTCTTGCCGACAAATTCTGCGACATAATCGAAATTTGAAGCCCATCGTTCGCTTCTTTCTTTTTTTTGTTAGCACACGGTCGCGTATAGCAGCGCACCAATTCAGCATCTCGCAATTTATGATTCTCATATTAGAAAACGAGGCCATTTTTCCCTCCGTAAATCCACAAAAGCGCCCAAACATTGTTCCACTTAACACACAACTCGTCTGCCTGTTTTTTTCGTCCACCCTGGTTGCATATAGGGCAATAACGTGGCCTTCTACCGGCCACCCGGCCCCTTGGCCATTTTTTTTAATACTTTTTTCGCCCTCAACCACTGCAATCACCCTAACGACGTTCGCTAACAGTTTTATCTGCGAGAAAACGAGTTTTCCGAAAAAGGTGCTCTTAATGGCGTGCAAATTGGGCAGCAGCTCGGAAACCGCTGAAAGGATTATGGCCAGAGGATTTGGCCGCTTGGACCTCTTCCTTAAAACCCTTACTCGTTTTCGGCTTAACTTTGGGCCTGTGGTGCCAAGGAATAGAATTTTCTAAACGTTTGTTGTTGGAAATGGTCAATTCTGAGCAATTCTACATGTAGTTACAGCAACAACAGTACAGGAATGGGGATGTAGTGCAGTGCTGGCTGGTATGTGGAGTGTCCTGCAAGTCCACAAGTGTGGTGGTCGAAGCAACATAATGTTTGTTGTTAGCAATACATAGACATTTTCTTTTTTGCAGTCGCATGCTCTATGTCTGTGGTGTAAGTAAGTTGTGGTGTAGGTTCATCCCTACAGACAATATCATTTGTAATGCAAAATGGTCGTTGACAGATCGAGTGTAGCAGTGATGTGTGACAGCACGACGTTGCAACAGATGCTGTGCAGAAATGTGGATGTTAACATGTTTGGTGGTGTAGTGGTGCAGAGTAAGTACTATCTATGGTGTAGCTCCTCCTGTTGAGGGATTAGTTTCGAGTGATATGCTGCAATTCAGTACAGGTTGTGAAAATTGGCTGAAGAATACATCAGTATAGTGACAACAA
>JAQGCC010002030.1:0-20233 GCA_034698905.1 Xestoiulus laeticollis | reverse complement strand
AACACCAAATTATTTCCCAGTACCTTCTGGGTAACTCGAATACAGAGGGTACTATGTGTTACATGGTTAAGAGTGTATAAACGTGCAATTTTTGATATGAATGAAAACGGGAGCTTTTTTTGTGTATATGTATGCCCACACGGTACTAAAGATGTGGTAATGTGACGCTTGCTGCACGATTTGGGATGCGCAGAGTGTGGGAGCATTATGTTGGACTTTTACCGTATTTGCACCAAATTTATGAGCCGAAGGGATATTTTTTTTCGATTTTTACGGCATGGATTTCGCCGAAATGCAAGTCAGAGGTTTGGCAATTCTCGGAAAATGCTATTGCAAGAATGTTGTTGCAATTTTAGTCGAGGTTTTCAGTTTTGTCATTTATTTTTGTTTGTTTGCGGTCCAAGACGCGGTCAGTTTGGCACTGAGCCGAAAGATGAGGGTATATATACCATGTATTTTCGTCGCCCATAAATCTGGTACGATGGCCTTCAACGTGGGGTTCACAGAAGTCTGCGTGGAATTGAAAACGAGGACCCCGCCCCCGCACATTTCCAATGGCGTGGTTGTTTCACAGCATTACCGCGGTTATTAGCGTTCTTAAAATAGCAACGCTGCTGGGGGCCATAAAAAAAAGAAACTTCCCAATGACAACACTTTCTTACCAATGAATTCGTCATTAAAACCAGCCTATAATTGTTAATATCGTATAGGACACGACCTCATGGCCATGCATGGGATGTACGCTTTTGAGACTCTTGGATGCATGAAGAAACCACTTATAACTGCTATTATCCCCAGGCCACTCTCGGCTGGAAACGCGCGGTTGGCTAGCCTCAAAAAAGGCTTTTAATTGAAAAAGAATTTTCGCGATATATCATGTGTGTGTTCTAGAATTTATATTATATTCGATGCCCTGTTTGAGGCTAGCCAAACGCGCGTTTCCAGCCTATAGTGTGGCCTGGGGCTTAATTACTCAGGATTGCCCCGGACTTGGAGAACCTGGAATTTGTCAGGCGAAATGGAAAAACCACATGGAAGTCATTTATTTTGAAAATATAAATTATAGGGAAATTCAACATTTGACATAATTTTGCACTAATTAAACTTGGCGTTCTGTAAACTAATATCTTTTATTTTTTTGAGCCAACAAAAAAAAATGAATTCTTAGTATAGGCTACATGCAGTTAGGGTTTTTAATTCATGTACATGTATATGACATGGAGAAAGTAACTTTTAATTTTGTGTGATCCATGCAAAGTGAATTAGAAAAGTTGATGTGGATTGCAAATTGTGTTCTAAACATTTTCTTTTAGTTAGGCATATTGTCATATTTTAATTTTCAGTTGCCAGGATGGTCAGGGGAAATTGTTCTAAACATTTGCTATCCACTAATTTGGCATCAGTTATCACATACATGCACATGTATAGATGCATATATGACACTCAGCAAGCATTGCATCAGAAATGAGAATTGTATTATAAACATTTTTATAGGTACATGTATATTGTCATTTTTTAATTTTCAGTCGTCAGGATAGTCAATGAAAATTGTTCTTAGAATTTGAAAAGTCGGGAAAGTTGTTTCGTTTCAAGGGAACTCTGTTAGTTATAGTTTATTGTAAATGATGCTTTATATTGCCTTGTTAAGCATTGTACTCGTTTGCATCAACGATGTACATGTATACCCCATGGAAACAGGGTATATATATATAAGCTAACCCATATGTGTGTGGGTATAAAATCATGATTCATATTAAGAAATGTATGCACGTGCACGTGCGAGAATGTCCTTCTAAAGGTAAATTGGAATGGCGTCTTTTTTGACCTTGTGAGATGTATGGGTTTGGTTTTCATTTAAAAGTTCCCTTACCCCTCTCATTTGACCTTAGATTGTTTCAGCGATTATTGATTGGTGGAATTTCAATACGTTGACAACCTGTCGTTAACGCAGGGCCTTACCTGGCAGTGGGTGGTTTTAATTAACTTCGTTTGCGAGCTATTTATAGCAACGAAATCTAGAGCAGGTATACACACTACATACATGACATGTACATTATTCAATATATTGAAGCCGGACATGGACACACTCACTTTTGTAATTTTGTCTTGGCTCGAAGAATGGCATAGGCGTATTTCTGGTCAAAGTTGCTGTTATTAAGGCCGTGCAAACATGGAAGAAACCCTTTTCCGTATTTTGTATTTTACTTGCCAGTGCACATTTTATTATTCTTGGTACGTTTTCCTTGTGTGATTCTATTGCCTTGCATCGCAGCAATCAAGCAAACTTTTTAAGTGCTTCTTAAACTTGAGATAGTAGTTTCACTCGAATACTAAATAAATGGCCTAATCGTGGACTTTCAATTATGAAATATTTAAAAAAAAATTTTGACAAGTTCCAAATCAACCATATGCATTTGATAGTAATCTCTAGGTAATTATACATGTAGTTAATTTGAACAAGCATTAAATTACGATTTACATGGAGATCTTAATTGTGCAAAATGGTAGCGCAAGCCCTGAGATGCTAGTGCAGAAATACACGGAGTATACACAATATTGAAAACGGTTAAAGGGAAAATTCCTCTATTAATTATTTATTATTTTATCATTTTACAAAAATAAAAATTTAGATCTGTTGCATGTTTTTGGACCAAAAAAGCTATTAATTTGCACAAATGTTTGCTAACCTCCTAATAAATAACTACATGTATAATTATCTATGATTTTTAATTTACATGTAGATACGGTATAACAAGAAAAACTAATTCCAAGTGTTATTCCATGCAAGTGGAATTGGTCATTTACTGAACATTGCAATTCGAATTGTAAAAAAAATGTATCAGAACAACAAGACAAGTTGTTCGGTTTGTTGTCATGTTTTTTTAGATTTTCAGTCATCATGACTGTCATAGATAATTACTTTCAAAGCTTTGAAAGTCAAGGAAAGTGAAAATTTCCCTTCAAAGATAAATTCTGGTGGCAACATTTTATAAATTTTAATTGTTTATACATTTTAAAGCTCGTGTTGCCACCATTTTATGATTGCGATAAAGAACTGCAACAAGTGTCCACGTTTTTTTGTCTACCTGTCGTATATGTTCAACAGGAAACCGATGAATTTTATCTTTATACTTGTTGACCTCGATATCATCCGATGACCTAGCATACCTCGATACATGCATAACTGAGAAATTTTTAGTATGAAACAATGCCTTTTACAACAATCCTTTACTCTTCTATCACAAGGAAGGTTACTTGTTCTAAAATATTCCAAGGAGTTGTTTAAATCTTAAAGAAAGGAATCAAGTTTTTTTCCCTATCAAGTAGACATCACTATGCACCATGCATGTTTGTCCTACAAGGTCCTGTGATAAAGATAGTTTTTCAGGCATTTTAGTAGGTTATATTTTGGTCATTTTTTTAGTTTGAATAAGGTTGAGTATAGGCCAAATCATTCCTCCAAGCAATCTATTTGCGAAAAAAAGGCTTCAAACAACTGAGATAACTAAAAATTCTCAAGGAAATAATGTATGATTTGGCTTTGCTCCTATATTTCGCCATGTATTGCATTATCGTGCTATTTATTTAGCATCATCGTCGTCTCAATGCTTGGAAGTTTGTTTACTTTATTTCGTTACTCGGGATTAATCATCATAAATCAAGCGAGTGGAATTAGTGATACAATTTTTGATATGTATAAGGACGACCATTTCGTGACAGTGATGCATCAAAAAGCGAATCGGACAAGATATTGCATTTCCTATCTCTACTGCGTATTAACTATTTGCATATCTGCATATAGGTCCTTTTGTAAATATTTTTCTTCGTACTGCTTATGCTATGCCAAAACAAACATTTAAAAATGGAAAGTGTTGTTTGCTGAACGAAATGCAGGGGGTCAATGCACAGTTTTGTGTTTTCAATGGCCGTTATCGCGACCATGAACGGGCAATAGGACCGTGAGGCAACGAGTTGCATTAGGACATTTTTTAAAAAAGAAATATTGCTAGGATAGATGAATTGAACTTATTGTCAATATGATCTGAAGCAAATTCTATATGTACGTGAATCTTTGACGAGTCGAAAGTGCATCGGTTCATGATGTATACTTTGAACCCAGTCGAACCGTCTAATCTCCAGCAGATTGTTACAAATTTGCAATGATTCATTTTAAATTTACTAAAGGTTCACTAGGGAGTGAACCAAGAATTTTCATTTAGGACATTGATTACGATGCCACAAAAATAGAGGAAATAATGTTGTATGAATATCCCTCCTATACATGTGTATCAAAACTTAACCATATGTACTAGTAATGTTTTTACCACAGTGTCAATGTGGGTATTACCAAAAAATACGTTTACTGATTTTTAAAGTACATGTGTAGATCTAAAGACAAAACTGCTAAAAAACCTTGATTTTTCCAAACGAATCATTTTTACCAATATTGATTATAGTCCAGGTTTATCCAAAAACTTATCTGCGTTTTGATTGGATTCCCGATGGCGGGAATTTCTGATTTCCCAATCAAAACGCTGATTTCAGGAATTCATTCCTATGTTTTTACCCTAACAATTACAGAATTTCCAAGCCTGGGAGAATTTGAATACTGCGAATATAATTTTTTTTTTAAATTTGCAAAAATAGAGGTCCTTTGTGTATCTCTCGACATACATTACATGTAAGTGTATCCAGAATCAATGGAAAATGGAAATTTGCCAAAATATTTTGATCAAACTTGTTATTTAAAGTTACAACATTTTGATTTTTTGATTTGACGTCATATTTCTTAACCCCCCTCCCCCTCGTCACACATCGTCACAAATGTGTGACCCCACTCTCCCTAGTGCGTGACGTCATTTATGGACGACCCCCTTATAGAAGCCTGCCTGAAGTCTGGACAAGTAGGTTACTGGGTTCAAAACATGGATGCAGGCACTTGGTTGTTTCGTAACTACTCTTCAAGGTCATCTCCTATAGGTCAGTGTCTTTGATAGGCGGACACGCGCATGGGATTTTCGCTTTTAAGCCTGTTTTGTGGAGTCACGCACACCTCGCTCGCCAAAGCCAAAGAAACAGAACGTGTTCCACGTGCCGTCCACGTGTTTCGCATCCCATTTGCAAAGGTCCTCGTTGAATACGAGGAGAGAGAAAAAAAATGACAGAAGGTTGTTATTGTTGCTTGGGATTGCTTGTTTGCAGCGCAAGTGTTTATTTTCACTTTCACTCGAGTTGCCAGTTGCATTTTGCAACCACCTAAAACCATTTGTATTGTTCCTTTTATTCGGCTATTCGCGACTCGGCCTACAGATATCCAGTGAATTGTTAATGGCCATGAAGTTTTGAAGTTAAACCCACAAAATTCCCCATATGCTTCCTATTTTTTTTGGGTGTGAAGCCAGGAGGATGCATAACTATTAATTGGTTGCATTTTGGTGCCGCTGGATGGCGACACCGTTCTGCATTTGGATGCCTGTTGTACAGGTGTACACTGTACTGTTTAAGGCAATGTGGCCTATTTTTCCTGGAAAATTACATTTTTTTTACTGCATTTTACTGTGAAAAATGCTTTGGAATATATATCAGTTATAACCAACGAAGCTTCTTCAGATTAAGCATTTATTTATTTCGTTTACAGATCGAAACATTACAAATTTATAGTATGTGCCCTTAATTTTGTGTTTAGATAATGAAGGCTAGGCATACAAAATAAACCTTGAATAACTTTGAAAGTACATGTATAAGCAGTTTTCTTGGTTTTTGCTAATGTGATGGATGGAAGGTGTTATCCCGCTATTCAAATTTCTTGTTAAATTAATTGTGACTCATGACTAAAAAAAAGGTTAAACACCCCTGGTATAATGCAAGTTATATCAATATCATTATATGAAATCATAATTGTGACTATTGAATAATGGACCCAGAAAGGGGATTGGTTAAGTGGTACATGTATGTTTATCTTACTGCTTCTTTTATATAAAAAAAGCATTTAATTCAATTTCAATTTCATGCCCTGCAGTCAGCATGTAGTATGCCATGTGGCAGGGGTCAAAGTGCCAGAATTTTTGGGGAACTATCCCGGTATTTGCAATTACGTGCCTATATAGGCGATTAATTGAGGTTCAATGTGGGAAACCACGAAAAACCACAACCAGGATAGCCGACCGGGGTTTGAACCTGGGTCTCCCGAAATCAAGGAGCTGAGCATAAAGCCACTAAGCCAACCTTGTTATGTAGCATCAACTACATAATACAGCAGTTTAAAATACATTCTAGTATGTCATTATTGCTATATACACGTACATTGGTTATAGAGAATAATATCATGTGTGTCCTAGCTATAGGTTAGATTAACAATATTTGTATCATCATATTCTGCTGGGATGCTTGCACGTGCCAAATTTCCCCCAAATAGACTTTTGATTGGCTAATTTCAGATGACAGTTGGCTGAACCCATGCATGCGAACATCTCATGTATCTAATTAGCCCTAGCTGCCTTGGATATTTGTATCCTTAATTACAGTCGCGCATGCAGGAGGACTGGTTTAGAAGTAGGACCGAGAACCGATTTTTCTCTTATGATTTCGATTTAATTAGCATAATTTTGTTTGATGCCACGAAGCCCACAAGTGCCTGCATTTTGTACTAATTTTAAATGGTCAATTATTGCATAATTGACTGTTCGCATTAACGAAGACTGGCGTGAGGGAAAAGAGCCACGTGCGCTTTTGCCTGTAATGCAACCCCCGTTTTTCTGAAATGTCCTGTTATCTGACCGCAAGGTGGTCGATCTCTCCTGTCTTTCAAGAAAAAATGTCCTTCTTATTTCGTGTGGTTTACTTCCATTTTCTGACACTTTGATGATGGGTTCCTGTATCATCAGGCAAGAATGGATGACGTTGGTTATTATTGATCCGAAAAAGATAGAGCATCCGTTGTTTTATGTACATGTAGTGTTTCGTATAGAGAGGCCTGGTGGGATTTATCGATGAGTGTTTGACTATTAATTAAGCGGGTAGTACAGAAACTTATCCAGGCATATTTCTCATCATAGGTCGCGAGGTTTCCAAAACGCACCCTAAGTGAACATCTTTTTTTTATGAGACCCCATTGCTAATGGAATTATGGAACATCCAGTTGTTATCCCAATTGAAAATGAAGTCTTGTTCAGTATATGCTCTTGTTACTGTGGGCTTTCATAGGATCGTAGGCCTATTGTTAAGTGACTGTCTGTAGTGCAGCACTTTCCACAAAACTGGAATTGACAGGGAAATTGGATTTAGTTGGAAGCCTGACTCATTTTACAAAAGTCGTGTAATTTCAACGCAAATATTACATTTGTTTTCAAATATTTAGCTAGTTACATGTACCTGCTATAGCACATGTATCTCATAAGTCAAGAGATTACACACTCAACAAGCCATCTATAGATATGGGGAATTTTTCTCTAACTATACTTAAATAAAAACGGACATGTTTTCACATATGATTTCATTAGTTTTACTTCAGATATCACAAGGGGAAAAACTATAGTACATGTAGTTTGTGATACCATTTTTTAAAATTTATTTAACATCAATTGTGATATAAAAGAGCTTCTTTGATCAACAAGACAAGTCATTTTTTAAATTTTAGTAAAGCATGATAAGGGAAATTTGGTAAAGTCAAGGAATTCGAAAATTTCATTTCTGAGGGAACATGGAAAAGGATTGTTCGTATTCTATACAGTTGTCTTCTCTTCACCCATCTTAATTTTATTTCTGAAATGTGAAAATAGTATCATTGTGTTGCATTTTCCCGAATTTTGAATAATACACGTATAATTAAAGCTGAGCTGCGATCAATGACTTAAAGGGCCTGTAGTGCTCTATTGTAGGGGCATGGAGTCAAGGTCTAAAAATAATCGGCACAAGTTGTACGTTTTTGTCGTTAGGTGGCGTTGCCTGTAACGCGCCTTTTTTTTCAATTGGTGTACATGTACTAGAAGGGTTTATTTTTAAGCCGGTGATGGAAGAATGTCAAGAAGCATCCTTTAAATTTGTTCCTTCCAGCTAAAGCCGCTGCAGCATTTGAAGAGCAAGATTTAACTTATTCATTCGCCATTAGATTTATTCAATAGGGGCAGCATTGATTTCCACGCGTTGCATGACGCATGCGCCTTAAAACGTCTCCGTGAAGCTCGTTAAGGGCGTCTGGAAAAATTGCACCGTCTTTTACAGCGGCATCTCTTAAAACGATGACTGCAAAGTTCGTAAATAAACGTTATTTGACTTTGGAAACTTAGTTACTGTAAACTAGCATACATGCATATGTGGGTATACAGCAGGGATCAGAAGGAAGTGTCCCTGGTTGACTAATTAAAGTTTCCATGAATTGGCATCATAGACATCGTCAATAAATGGTTTTGACAACTTCTCACATAAGTATAACCTGTACATTGTAGAACCTGCCTAAAAGCATATTCTCGGTACCTGTGGAAAATATGCTTTCAGACAAATCCATTTATACATTTGTCCAAAGTTTGAACTGGCACATTTTCTGCTTTTAGAGAGAATATATTCTTTTATATAGGATGCTTTAACATGTTCTAATGTACATGTATGTAAATATTCAAAACCGATGCAATGCTTTTTCATCTTTATGCTATATTAATTACTATAATCCTAAGCTGAAATAAATATAGAAATCGTATTCTGCACATTGCAGTGCCCTATAAACTCTAACAGAATCTTTAAGAAATAACCTGTAATTTAGAATGATTGAAGTTTTTTTGCTTTCTTGAAATTGTGTTAACTAAAAAGTTACAATAGGCATAAATACCGAATATTGCAGTATAGACAAAGTAATGCCCTTTCTATTTTGTTTTTGACGAAATAAAAATCGGAAAAAATTCCTGGTAATATCTAGGACTGAGTGTACGTGCCAAGTACATAGATAAAATGCGTGACTTCGCCAAATTTAATAGGTGAAGAAATACCAAAGAGGCCTCAGGAAGTAATAAAAGGATTAAAACCAAACCAGAAATAAAATGGAAACAATTGCAACCTGCTGATGGTATTTAAACGAAGCGCCGTTGATATGACCACTGAACACGTGATGCATATGCAAGCTCCTTTACGATATGGCTGGGAGTATTCTGATTCACAATTTCAGAGCTGCATGCGTGAGGATAGATATCTATTTGATTAAATTACGTAGCCGAGCATTATGTTTAACAAGGAATAAATTTAAATATTTTCTCCTTTATTTATTTCGTCTTAAGAGAAAATATCCTATTTCATTTTTTGTCCTATTACAATGCAATTCAACTAAGTGCCATGCTGTACACTTAGGGATAGCACGTGGCAGAAAGGTTAAATATAATGGATATTCTCAAATGTATTAAGGTAGTTATTTCCGCGTCTCGACAGACATTAACATCATCGTTAAATTGAATTTTTATAGATTACGACTAGCCTTTTCCATCGGCGAATTGCATGTAAGAAGAAATACCAATAATATGGATCTAAATTAGCTCGGAACGTCCTCAGGAGATTTGGATGCCTATACATGTACATGTATCTCGACTCCATTCACGATATAGGGTTTAGCCCCAGGCTACATTAGGCTGGAAACGCGTGTTTGGCTCTAATTAGCCTCAAGCAAGGCATCGAATTTCATTTAAATTCTAGAATTATAAAATTTGCACATTAATATGTCGTGCGAAAATTAATTTTCTTATAAAAAGCTAAGCTTGTTTGAGGCTAGCCAAATACGCGTTTCCAGCCTAGTGTGTCATGGGGCTTAAGGATCCAAAAACCAAATTAGTGTTCTGCCCTACTATCTACCATTTCCAGTTTTTGCACTATGACCTCTTTATAAAGATTCGAAATCGACAAACCATGATTTCTGTGATTTTATAACTATAGAACAGGAGGGAATAAAAAACAAATAGTGCATGCGAGAATGCATTTCACACGACGATAAGTACTAATGAGTTTGTGATTATGGTATGGGGATTTATAGTCACGCGAAAAATAGCCTGTTGACTTACACTGTATGTTAAAATAATAATTGCCAAGGTGTAAATTAGCATACATGTGTACAAGCAGAGTAAAAAAAAAAACAGGAAATTTATGAAAATTACTAAAAAAAATCCCATAATTGACGGTGTTGTCCAATAGTTTTGCCATGGTTTGTGATTTAGTATGGAACCAGGGCTATGGCCTCTTAACTCTTGTGCATATACATGTTTCATGTACATGTACATAGTGTCGGTGTGTGAAAGGTTCGTGCTATTAAACCCTTAAACCTATTTGCTAATAAAAGGGGCTTGCCTTCTGGTAGGCTGCCGTGTTCGTTCGCTGCATGCCCACCCTGACCTTTTTTTATCCGTCGTAAATCAACCCCAGAATAATTTATTAATTATTCATGTCTACTTTATTTGCATTTGCAGCACGATAACATCGCGTTCGTGCCAATCTAATAATGCTCGCCAACGGGGTTTCAGGGTGGCCTTAGCAAAGATGCTTTTTAAATCTCTCAATAAGTCGGTTTCCAATAAACGTCGAAAGATGGCGACACGGGGCCATGGAGAGTTAGGTTTGCAACGAAAACCCAACGTTTAAACTTTATATAATTAAAGAGAAAAGCTTCTGGTGAGTCAATGGACCTGATGAGGAGCCCTGAAGAACTGGTTATGAGCACAATTTAAAAAAATATATATACTAATTCATATGTGGTCACTATATATACATGTACAGATAATTTCTGTGAAGTAAAACATACATGTATGTACTAAACCCAATATATGAAAAGTGGTCACTAAACAGATGAGGTCATTTTACCGTTTTTTACTGTAAATAGAATCAGTACATATTTTATTTGTTACTATATGTAGCAACTGTTTGTTTACCAACTTGCCATTAATGTTTGGAGATCGAAACTATCAGAATTTTTTTTATACACTTCATGCAGTAAAATTTGGGAATAGCGACCTCTAAATAGGGATAACTCACAGTCGGCACGTTTTGATTTTATACAAAACAAAATTACCTTAAAACAGCATATCCCTCAGAATATCATAACTTTTGGTTTGGTCCCACTGGCTTTTGCTATTCGCAGGTTATGCTGTACAATGTCTAGTTATCTGTTGGATAACTACTGCAGATGAAAAATGTTTATATACATGTATATTGACATAATATTATAATGCAGTATTAATATTTAATATATATTTATATTTCCGCATGCAAGTTATTTAAAATTATACTTTTCGGTTTTATTTTAAATGTATATTTTATTTTAATAAGCATATGATTTGTATGTTTGTATGTCTAGTTTATGCTTCTCGTACTTCTGTACGTATAAAATATTCTTCTTCATTGTGGGTCATGTGCATCACAACTTCTTTTGCATAATAGCTTCCAACAGGCTTTGTTGAGAGACAAAAATTACAGAAACGATAATTTTTAATTAAACTAATGATTAAAAAAATGATCTTGTTGGGAACCTTGCAGTCGTACGAAAGGATCTCCACGCTAGTTAAAATTTCTCACCGATGATAAATGATTGATCAGCGCCATCTGTGTTGTAATCATGAATAAACATGAATTTAAATGCGATCTGGCTGCTTTCTCATCATTACTTTATAAAAGTATGAGACTATAAGCTTGCAATTATTAGTATCAGGAATAAAACAATGGAAAGCATAGCAATAACTCTTTGTGCACCGCCTGGTGGCGGCGGCCATGTTCACGTGCGGCAAGCCATTGAAGCTCGATTTTTCTAATATTATTTATGCGCCCTCCTTATGCATTTAACATTAATGCAAAATAGTAAAATTATGACCAGAAGAAAAGGCGGTTCTAGTTCCTGGGAACCCGAAAGTGTCAGCACATTTACTTTTCTGATTTGTTTAGCAATTCTTTGATTTTGAGGAACTGAAATGTTTGAATGTAGTTTGAATGCAAATTAGGTTATATCTGTTTGTCACGCAAACCTGCCCACATCTCTAGACATTTAAGATATATTATTTGCATTATTTTGTAAAAAAATTCACTGGTGAAAGTTTCACAATGGGTTATAAATCCAAGATGGCTGCCAAGGAGATGCATTGACGATTGTTTGGAAAGTAGCCTGAGGCTCCATTTTCTATTGATTGTTTTTGAACAATCCCATTGCACATTTTTCAAATCCTCTCGATTTCCATTATGGCGCGTGTGGATTTGATGGGTTTTGATTCTATGAGGGATTAACTGGACAAACGTTTGGTAGTTGATCAACGATAGGGTATTATCGTTTGCTGATTTCGGATTACAAGGGTTAACTAAGGTCTGGGACTAACCTTCTTAACAATTGATCAAATGGGGTAGCCAAAATGATTGTAATATTAAGGAATTGCCAACAATGCATTAAAAAAGGGATTCGAGGTCATTTTAAGAGTTGCTGCAGATAACTAATATTGTACGAAACAATTAGTGTACAAAAATGTATTGACTAATTCAATTATTAAAAAAATGATTGTTTTTGACTCGCATTTTCCAAAGCCAATAATAGCAAACGATTTTCAGACACCCTGTATTTTAAAAAAAAATGCAATTTTCCCTGCCGAAGTCTCTTTCCAGGAAATCAAAGAGAACTATAAATATATTTTTTAAGTGATGTGTGTATAAAGATCTTTATTGTTTCATCTTCCACATTTCTGTGCGTGCAATAATAAACCTTTCATAAATTATTCATGTTATAGGCGGTGAGGTTGCCTATATGGATTATTTTGGCACGGGGATGGAAAATCGATAATGCATTTTATACAGCTGTGATTGCATGTACAGGCGTGATCAAATTAATGAGTTTTTTCGATGTTATAATTTCTGAATAAAAACATAATGCATGCTGGCAATGCTTAAAAGCCACGTTTATGTAAGCATTTAATGCATAATATAAGAATAGGCAATGTGCCGACTGTTTACACGCTTTTTATTTGCAGTTTTATATGAACGTTTTAATTCTACTGTTCATTGTGTTCTTTTTTAACAATAGAACACTTAAAAGCGAACTTTTGAGCTGTGTTGTCAAGTTAATGGGCAACCTATAGAAATTACGTCATTTTACTATTTCGTATGAGATATCCCGTTGATATCAATCACACTTTGATATAAATTATAATGTATACATGTGCTTCTCATAATGTTCTATTTTTGGGAGATACCTAACTTCAGTTTTTGATCAACTCGAAACGTGCCAGGGAAACCCGTGAACATTTCGGGAAATGGGATACGAATTCATACAAGTTTCACTTTGATTTGTGCTAATTATGGATGCCAATTTGATTATACAAATTTCCGATTTTCATTTGTGCTGAACATGTGTATATACAATGAAATGAAGGTTATCTACACCTGTATGTCGCAGTAATTACTTTATACTTGAATCAACCTTAATTCGGCTCAGCACCCCCTGCTGGCGTATACAATTTTCAAATTGGCACGATGTAAAACTCCATGTATACTAATTAACGTATCCTTTTAACCTCATAGAAAATTGGTATTCAATAAACTAGGGGTGCTCCCGTCAATAATTTTATCCATCACGATAACGTGGGCTGGATGAGCTTGTGATATTCTGTATTGCAGCGCCAATGATTGTTGTAACGGCGCTTCATCTCTTAGCTTTAATTTCACATGTAATAATCGGTTGGTAGACATGTTGTGTTGTATCGGTCAAACAGGAAATTGGCTTTTCTCTGTCTGCACTTCTACCAACTTAGCCGAATGCAGTTTAAAAAAAACCGCTTAGATTAGTGACATAAGCACCCTATATATAATGCTAAACTTTGTACATTTTCGACGCGAATCACATCACTGTAAACAACAAATAGCATGTTCTCTAGCATGTGCACGTTTTATTCAATACCTATCTTTGTAATTCTCGTGAGTGCCTTTTGTATTAATAATTAACAACATTGCTATAGGTTGCAATATATTAAAAAAATCCCAAAAAAAAACTAAAAATTGAGTGTCGGAATGAAAACTCCACTTCTAATTTGAGACTTTGCAATATTGCACAGTGCATTACCTCCTTGTTTTATTCATATCAGTATTCGTTTAAAACGAAAGCACGTGCTTTTGATTAAATAAGAATTTGAAATTGGCTGCTCTTCTTTTTATTGTAAGACACAAAAATAAGTGCATACATGTACAAGAGGTAAAAAATATTCAGAATGCTGCTTGTTGATGGTGCTAGTATCCGGGTATCATTGCTTTTCTTTCCATTCCCTTTTTTCTTAGTTTTATTCAGGTCTAGCACTCCCTTTGACTTCAGAAGCAGCCTTAGCTTTGAATTATAATAAAAACATGGTATATATAACATCAATTTGCAAGATAAAATGCGAAGTATAATTTGGTCGCTTCGAAAGTTATGCCATGCATGTTTTGAAGCTCATACGCCACCAGGGGGTGCTGTAGCGGGATAATGCTAATTATTGCAGTGTTTCTGCAGGAAAAGCAATTTAGCAATGACAGAAAACGAACTGATTTTTCAGTACCATCAAATCTTCAGGAAATAGCTTTCTGAATGATGCCATATGCTATTGCAGACATGCTGACTGCATGCAGGGTAAGAAATTGAATTGAATTGAATTGTATCGCTCACCACCAGGGGATGCTGAACCGGAATAACGCTAATTATTGCAGTATCTCTGCAGGGAAAGCAATGACAGAAAAACGAATGGAATTTTCAGCACAGTTACACTACTGCTATCTTCAGGATATGCATTTCTGAATGATGTCTTGTATACTATTTGACTTTTGCAATCTACAAAAATGAAATGGGACAGCTGCGTCTATTTAAAGCTCGCCATTGGCAAAAATGCACGTTTCTGATTCCAAAGGGAAAATGATTTAACGAAAGATTATGTATATATGGAGTAATAAGCTTAAATCCTGCTTGTTTTACCACTTGTGTTTCAGAAAGGGTTATATGGATCCGCTGCATGCATGCCCTATAGAGCTTCCTAGGCGCAATAGTGGACTGCATGTATACAGAAGTTGCTCTTTCGGAAAATAGGATTGATATTTGAAGCCATAAAGCTCGTCTTGTATATTACTGCATAATCTTGCACTATATAGCACGTATTATAATAAGTGACACGTGAAGCTAATTTGAGTTACGTTATGCGTTTTTTTGGAGTGACAGACAAGTGACTGGAGTAGTTAGCAACTGGAGTTTATAGGTGGCACTCGCTACCAGTTTTCACAAATTTAATTAAAAATAGCAACGCCATATAAGAAGAGGAAATGAAAAATTCTGTGGCTTCGGGGAGGTTTTATATATAGGCACGGGATTAGTTTGGGAAAACTTAAATGAGATATTTCGTCTTCTGCTTTTTTTTTTTTTTTGGAACGGGCTTAAGTGAACGAAGATGGAAGTTTGATTTATGTTTTATTTCGCACGGGACTTGGGCTTTATGTCTACAATGAGAGTTCAAGGCTTAGCAACTTTAATTCCAGCCCTATTACTGCTTGCTTGCAATTGGGATTGATCAAATTTAATTTGAGGGCGAGAGTAATTCGTTTTCTCCCTCAAATTCTAATTGCCCGTCAGTTTAAACGATCTCAAACGAGATCGTGGATCATTACGTGTCTGCTAATATACTGTAGTGTTTCAGCTGATGCACCTTTTTTTGGCTTTGTTGGCAGCTTGAACACTATAGCCCGGAGATCGATCTCATTTACAGGGGTTAACCGTTTGAGAGGTCAACGGTTGCAAGAGAACCCTATAGGAATTTTAAACTAAAAGTCGGATCTGATGGAATATGGAAATTCACCTAATACAATTGTAAAACAATTAATGAGACGGTGTAAAGCCGGGTCTATGCATGTATGTAACGTTTTGTCGTCAGTTTTCCATGATCCTGTCGACCAAACTATCACTGACAACATATCGTTACATGTAGACCAGGCTTAGCCTATTTCAGTGATCATCAGAGGTCGTCAGTGATTTTTTTTGCCATCATGATCATGCAAGACTGACGACAAAACGTTCCGTGTAGAACAGGCTATTGGGACAGAAAACTTTCAAGTTGAGCATGCACACATACAAAAAAGTTCTATCGAAAGCTTTCATGTCACGTTCAGTGATCACATCGTAACGGCGCTTCATTTAAATGACACCAGCAGGTGGCATTCAGGATGCATTGACTAAATTAAATTTCGGCCATGGTGGAAAACTCTTTTTATGAAAACTTTACAATTTGTCGAGGTCACGCATTTTGTCCACTTTGCGTGCATGCGCACATTTATCTTGCCCACTTTGCGTGCATGCGCACATTTATCTTGCCCTGTATGCTCGCCAAGTATATATAGGCCCATATAGGCTACACATGCAAAATAATTTTACACAAGTTGTCCGTTTTTATTTCATTTAGATTTCGTTGCAGAAACTACATGTGTAATGTGTTTGTGTACAGTTTTAAAAATCATAAATTTGAATTTATTTAATAGTACTCAAAATTTTTATATTCGGAAGCGCAGAGGGACAGGTTTGCTCGCTTTTTCTGTCCGATTTTACCGATATTTATTTCGTCCAGGACGAAATCGGACCTTGCCTAAGATATCAATCGCTTAAAATTGGTTTGCGCGTTATAGCGAAACTGATATGTGAAACGGACGGTCCTATGTAGTTCAGAGAGGAAAATTCCAAATTTCAAAACATACTGGAAAATATATGGAAGATCGTGTGGGTTTGAAACCCACGGAAGTGTAAAATTAAAAGAGTATGTTCACATGTACCTGCATATTGCTGCAGTATTGGCAATTACAGATTCTGCGTGGAAACTAATCAAAACTGGATGTGTCCAGATGGGAACCCAGCGTCTCCGTTCCCATGGCAACGTGACGGTTTTTTTTTCTTCTTTTCTTTCCATCCTCCCTGCTGCCTCTGCTTTGTTTTCTATTTATAGCCACCCAGGGTTTCCAAATCAATGGTCAGATGCACTAATTGGGTTGTATCATTCTCCAAAGAGCCACTAATTAGGACATTGCCAATTAAATCAACATTTGGTTAAATCTTTTTTTTTTCATATTCGTCCATCTTATAAGATGCCGTACATGTATATGTTGTGTACAATGTGCGTATGCTTAACATTAGAGGGATTCAGCGGGTTTCCGTTTAACTTGACGACATTGGCAGGGGTGTTTATTGCCAATGCGCATGCGTGGGGACGACGTTAAAGGGGTTTGTGGTTGAGAAGAGGCGACAATTTCAGTAGCTTAACGTGATACCACAACGTCTTTGCGGGGCATAACGACTTTTACGGCGCATGATTTATTGATGCGCATGCGTAATAGTGTGTTTATCGTTCTCGTTTAACGGCACACCTGCGCAATCCCTCTATTGATTGACGTTGTTGCAACATCTGCATATCAGTGATAAGGATTCGATCAACACACTGATTGGATGTGATATTGAAATTGCATGTACATTATATAGAATTGAAAAGCTTGTTGTGGACATTTATACATGTATACCTTCATTTTTGTAGTCTACAATCCTCAAAATTGCTGAATAATGTCTGCCCAAGATAACGAAATTTGCAAAAGTCTACGTTTTATGCACTTTCCTATTTTGCAAATAGGGATTGAGATGAAGGAAACCTTTAGTAAATTCTGTCGTAAAGTAAATTCCACCTGTTTTAAGATAAGCTTTATCTTTGGTGAAAAGGGCAAAAACAATTTTGACTGTATTTTTGAGGTAA
This sequence comes from Xestoiulus laeticollis, assembly GCA_034698905.1. Lineage (NCBI taxonomy): Eukaryota > Metazoa > Arthropoda > Diplopoda > Julida > Julidae > Xestoiulus > Xestoiulus laeticollis. The sequence continues at coordinate 2,498 of JAQGCC010002030.1, read as the reverse complement.
TGAACCATTTTTCGTCAGAGATATAGAGTGCATCTGAAGTTTATTTTGAATACAATAGCTCGCAACATGCGTTTTATTCCATAGATAATCGTAATGCGGTGATTATAGGAACGAAAATAAACTGCGAGACGTGTGATAAAACGAGTTTCTCTATAGTTTAGAAAAAAAAATCGTTTTGAGCATCAAGCAGTTGAATCTGGTAATCTTTAAAACACTTTTGTTCACATTTCGAAAAAGAAGAAGTAGGCTACTAAAAACAACAAGTCGTTTTTGATTTACACTTCAGTTACTTTCTTCTCTATTGTTCGTGGCATCATTAAAGTTTCATTAACTACATGTATGGTTCTATAGTGGCATAATAGAATTGCAAAAGAGTGAAGTTATTGAAATTTTAAAATCTAAACTCATTTCGTTCAATATAATGACAATGGTATACTCTCAAGGTGGGGGGGGTCTCAAGGTAGCCAAACTAAGATAGTATAATAATTTTCTGAAGGCCTAGTTGACGGAAACTTGAGTGGACTAGCCGAACTTGTGATATTCCGTATTTTGGCGCCAAAAATTATGTTGTAATGGCGCTTAATCTAACAGCTATAATATATGATGGATATAAGGTACACATGTTGTGTGGATCAAACAGTAAATTGGCTCACTCTTTGGCTTCGTTTTGTTTTTAAATGAACTTGGGAGTTGTAAAATGCTACAAAAGTGTCGGTTTCTGACGAATGGTTCAATCTATTAATACATGAGGTAATATATTTAGAGTTAAAACCAACTCTAAAGCCGAAAATAAACTCGTAAAATGTTTGAATTGCCGTTGTTGCCTATACACTATATGTTCAGGGTCAGGTATGGTTGACGCCACACCCAGTGTCATAATTGGCAAGATTTTGCCCAAAATAGGTCATTTTTACATGTGATTACGAGCGGGGATGATCTCTCTCTCTATTTCCCCATTTTTAAAATCAAGTGTGCTTTCTTGGCATGGATCTGAAAAGTTTTTACTATGCGACGGTTGCATTTTTATATAATTGGTATTTATAACTACATGTACCGTGGCAGAGAAAAAGTTTCTGGGTAAAAGGTATAGAAGAAGACTGTTTATGTCTCGCATCTGTCTTGTCATAGGGCGTACAAACTCAACTCCCTTTTCTTATTTTTATTCTCTTGTTTTGGCATGAATGCAAGCCGTGCATTATATCTTGACTTCCATATATTTATAACATTTTGTCCGTGGACTGGAAAAAATCGGACAAAAAAGCCCGCCTTTTTTAATCCTCCGCACCCAGCTCTATCATTAGATTCGCATTGCATCCAAATAGATGGCGATGCGAACCGTTTTAGTATGCCTAAAAATAGGTCCCGTGTCCCAAATGCAACCCTCTCGCGACTCACTTAGCCCGGATTAGATTTTGGGAAAAGGTGGTGCTGCTGCTGCAAGGAAAAAGTTTTAGCAGTACTTTTTTTTTTTTTTTTTTTTGCCATTTCTGTTTGCTGTTTTTGCAAAGCTTGTTGCTGCTGCTGTTTGCTGCTTAGTCGTCCTTACCGGATTTACGTCGACGGTGATTTTAATCTATTTTTTTTGTGAACGCGTCCCCCAAAGGGTCAGCCTTTGCTCTGGGTCAGTTTGGAAGCGTTACCCCGCGGGCACAATGTCCGACAGCAGCGACGACGAGGATGAGTTTCCGACCCGCGTGTTTCCGCCCCCGGCGCCGGATGACCGCTTTGGATGGTTTTGTGAGTAGCATACACCACTCGTGTTCTGCATCCTTGTAGTAGATCCCAAATGCATCCCTCAGCTGATACTCCAGAAACCATGATCTGCATGGGGAAGGAGAAATAATGTTAAGCCATTCACTTTTGCACGTGCTATCCTTGGGCATCCTCAGATGAAATAAACATGCAAATTGCCACCAGTTTCCTCTGTTACGCTTTTCATTCAACTACGGTTTCCTAGGGGTGAGATATTAGGTTGAGTCATTGAAATGCGAGATTATGTAATGTCGGTTGCATAATTCTGAAGAGGCAGTTTTCCAGAGTTGCTCAAGAATTATGTGCCTTTAGATAAGGCTGGAATGCCATTAGGTACCTTCCAATTGGTGAATTGTTGCCTTTAGGATTGTCTTATAAAAATGGCATACACGTACATGTACTGTGATGCATTATACAGAATACTTTATACAGATTACATTATACAGAACATGTCTAAAAGCACGCTCTTGTGATCAGTGTAAAGATATGCTTTCTGATGCAACTTTTTTCTAAATTAAACTATTTCATTTCGAGGGAAAACGACTTAAAATGTAATTTAGGAGATTTACGATTGCATTTAGTTTTGATAAAAATTGGTACATGTACATTATAATTGACGTTGCATTTTTAACCTTCCAGAACCCTGCTAAATTAATGTTTGACATACTAAGTACACTCTAAACTGAAGTGTCTCTTTTTGAGACACAAGACATGTCTTTTTTTTGTCCACACTTACAAGTCGCTTG
>JAQGCC010002029.1:0-20236 GCA_034698905.1 Xestoiulus laeticollis | reverse complement strand
GGAAAATTATGAAATTTTGATCATGCAGTAGCTACAAAAATACTGCATTTTTATCAATTTTTATTTTTGTATTGTAAATAGTGGTTTTTTTTAAAAGTACATGTATATATCAAAATTTCCCTCATAGCAAAACACGAAGTTCATAGTCAGTTCAGTTCCCCCTTAAGGCATTGCCTTGAAATGAAGCGTTTCTATTGGTTTCCCAATGGTGGGAATGAAACACTGCATTTCAAGGCCATGCCATACTCTACGCTGTTCTTACCCTTAGATTTTATAGTAGCTGATGTCTTCAATATATACAGTAGGCTCTCGATATAACGAACGCCGCAACAGTTCTTTATCTCTGATCTACTGTACATTACATGCACATGCATGTACGACACTGAATTACCGCTCGTTAATAAACAGTCATTTAGTATTGTGGAATAGTGTAAGGGACCAGCTGGAACGTTCGTTATACTGAGAGGGCTAATGTATGAGATATATAGGCATTCTGGCCGGGACCAGTCACTCTGTTCGTTATATCGAGAGCCTACTGCATTCGAAATGCGTAAGAATGTACCTTGGAAATGGCAAGGACATTTGACGTGACGTCCTATAAATTGTTTCAAAATCTGGTCAACGATAGACTCGCCAACTATGCAAGTAGAGCAGGTTTTTTGCACAAGGTAAGCTACATGTACATAAGCAAAATGTCAACGTTGACATCCAACTGATTTTGCTACCGATTTCTAATGGTGCCTGTCAGGGTAACCCATCATGCTCAATATTTCGTACACACATGTATGGTGATGTACATTATTCTTTGAAACAGATGCATGTATTGCCAATAACCTAATGGATGTTATGAATATTTTGTATCTAGGATAAATGTATCGATATTTTCAATCAAGATCATGATACTGTTTAAATTTATTTATATACGAGCTCGTAATCGCTGTCTATTTTATGTAATGTATTTTGGACGAATTCCGAAATTTTGAGCACATGCCAAGTAAGAAATCTCAAGTGGTCTCATTGGGAACTATAAAAATAATGAGATTATATGACATGTATGTTAATGAGACTATGTAAAACAATCAATGGGACCAAATGAGACCCAATACGATTTTATGAGTCTATTAGTCAAGATTTATAATTTTTAACTGGAAAAACAGTGGGGTCTCGTGCAATTAAAAAACAATGGATAAAAATCTGTTTATTGTATAATCATGCTCCTCCAATTGTAATTAGTAGTATATTGCACATATACATTACTCGCGTATAATATTGCATACATTTTTATTTCGTAGGTTATTATTTCATATAAAAACGTACTTGCATAAGTATTTTTAATCCGACTTTCTGAGAACAAATTCAGGATTCTGTAGATTATTTAAAATTAAATTTGCTGTGAGTTTAATTTAGAAACATCTCTGTTTCTTCTAACATGATAACATGATGATCAGAGTCGTTACTTTTATTCTTCCAGTAAGGGCGCTACAAAACTTCCCTCGTGTTGGTCCTTCGTAAATTTGATTAATTAGTTGACGTTTCTGCATAAATACCACTAGCACGACATATTATAAGAGACATAAAAAGCAATCGTTTTAAAAAGTTCAAAGTATGACACATCTTCGATCGTCATTGACTAGGACACCTTGACTAGTGTTGTTCTCCTCCTGCAATTTGACCCCAGTTTTTCTTCTTAGGCTGAGACTGCTCAACCGACGGCTGAGACGTCTGGCCCCCCCAGAACGTCGGTTGGAGGCCTCCAAAGCCTCTCTTTGCTCTTCCCCATAGAAGGTTTTCATCAACAGTTCTGAAAACAGTTGGCTCACATTGACGTTGTATTTGGCACTGGTCTCCAGGTAACAACTATGCATATTATCTCTTGCAAATGCATTGGCTGCTTCCTTCGGAATCTTTCGATTTTCGTCTAAATCCACCTTATTTCCTACTAGAATTACGGGGATATCGGGTTTTCCTGCAACGATTGAAACAAAAAAAGCCTTAAGGTTAATAACGTTTCCTCGGTGACATGTTTGTCGTACGTGTGCCTTAGCGTATACGACACTTAGTTTCAGGTTTCCCTTCCACGTATTGCAACCGGTATCGAAACCAAACCGATAAAATTCCATGTTGCTTTTTGAAAACAATACTTGTAGTGAAGCTATTGAATGACTTTTATAGACTATCATTCTAGATTTTCACAACTAATGAGCAGTGTAGCGTATGAAAATCTAAATAGCAATAACAACATGTTTTTTTCAATTAATAAATGCCATAACCTGGATTCGTATTTCCAAATGCAACAATAGTAGTTTTTTTTTTTTTACAAATATACGTTGATATTTGATTCCTTTGGTTTAACGAGTTCATGCAATTCTCAATGATAAAATAGTTGTATCATATAACATAAACATGTGCTTGAGCTAAACAATATCAAATTTACAAGAGTTTTATATTTTACTTTTTTTGCAATATTTGCACCAAAGAATTCCATCAGAGTATTTTGTTAAAATACAATTTGCTCTTAAATTATACGTGTAATAAAAATTCGAGTTAATACATAAATTAAAGCTATAGACATAAAATTAATAAAGAAATTTACAACACAATTTGCAGAATGTGTTTTTCTTATTTGCAAGCACTATTATTTTATCAACATCTACTGATTTCTAAAATGTCAAGCTGAATCTCGAGGGAACATTACAACAGCTTTTCTAAATTATTCAAATTTACATACAAACTTTGTTTCACAATTATCTTCGCTATATATATATTTTTTTTGTCTCTATTGCTAAGGAAACAAATGACTTTTAGCTTTTAAAATAAACTCTGATATAAAGGTCTACTGTAACAAATTGATCATATTATGCTAATGATGGTGAGTGAGATAAGGCAACGGGCAATTGCCTGTAGCATATGTGGCAAACGAAATTGGTTTCAACGCCAACTTTACTTTAACAAAGTTATGCAAATTATTCAAAAGAGAAAGCATCTTCCTAGTTTTAATGAAAATGCTTCATAAGGACTGTAAAGGGTAATCGGTAGTAATGAACTTGACATACACGTAAAATAATGAACATGGTATTACAATTAATTAATCTGCCAGGTTTATGTAATTTGTAAGTTGAAGGACAGAAATGTAGTTGATAAATGTACATGTATGTTTTGAAATTGAATTTGAAGAAAGCGTGAATTAACTACAGTGTAAATGTTTTAAGAACTTATGTGTAGTTTAAAATGCCATTGTTATATTCTAGTCATCCATATAAATAGATACTGCATGTGTATGCAACCTCACTTTAGATACGATTTTAACATGTATTTTGAAATTACTATATACAATTGTACATGTATGGCCTTGGGCAACCCAGTCATTTCCAACATATTAATCGAATTGGTATGCACTGACACGACCTGCCAGGGCTCATAACGGAGTTAAGGAGAATTTTGTCTATTTCTGGAACAAATTGACATCACTGATCATGGAAATTCCACTTCAAGAAGGAAACACACGTTCCTGAGCTGTAAAAGCATGATTCCTCTTTGAATATTTATGATATCTGTTTTGATTGTCCCTTTAGTTATCTCATGTTTTGCTCTTACATAAACTAAAACAAACTAACTCAAATTATTTAATTACTGTGTATTTCTAATCATTTTATATAATTGTCCAAAGGTGGTCGAAGATGACGTTGCTTTCTACTCATAATTGCTTTGCTTTTGATCCTTTCTTTTCTATCTTTTGTTGGAATATTTATCTGAAGGCAGTTATCCATCTTTCTCCATTTTTCATGTGCTGCTACATGACCCTAAAGTGAAATTGCCTCTTATTGATGATAAAATACACTTTCCTGTTTGTTTTCTTCTAAGTCGTTATTGATTTCTGTTCTTCATAGAATACTTTTGTCAAATTTTAGTGTTCGTATGCTGCCTTTATTATGTTGTTTGATTCTCTCAAATATATTGAATTATCAAAAGTACACTTTTAATGCTGTTGCATTGTTTTATGTTAGAATTTAGCCGCCCTTATATTTTTTAGAGAAAATTCTTTTGAATAAGTTGGAATATGCTTAGCAAACTTTTAACAAACAACCCATGCATTTCTGATTGGGTTGTCCACAAAATTCATTTAAAGTTGACTTGCTTCTCCATGGTAATGGATTTTGATATATCAGCACTTATTTTCGACTAACAAGTTTGAAATCAATCAATAGCAGGGTCTTTGAACCCTTATTTAAAAATAATTTGAAAAATATTTTGAATTCATAAATATGTAGCCTACATTTACATGTATATGGTATGTTAAGAGACATAGCATTTAACGATAAGAAATTGTACAGATTTATTAAAGTAAATTTACCTTTGATTTTAACAATAAGTTCCCAAATGGCCATCACTTCATAAAAGGATTGTTCATTGTCCACAGAAAATACTAAGACAAATGCTCGACTTGAACGGATGCTTAATTCTCTCATAGCTGGAAAATGATGAGATCCGGCCGTATCCAAAATTTCAACTGTGTGAAACATTCCATCTGCAAAAATAAAATATAGCACACCGTGAGAAAAATCTTATGCATTAGAACTACAGTATAAATTATGCATAAAAGGCCGCGGAATTTCGTATTCTGAGAAAGCGTGTTGTTCTAGTTTTTAAGATCAATATTGTTTATCTATAAAAGATAAACCCATAGAAAATACTCAAGCTCCTTGTAAAATTATTATTGATTTCGTCTACTTTTGACATCCTCTTATTAGTTTCTTACTTTGCCCGTCACTGCCTATCCGTATATTAGCTAGACAACTTTATTTCTTTCTTTATAAGATCAATAAAGGTTTAAAATGAAAATTCTGAAATTTATAGTATTTTTAAATCAATCTTCTATAAACAGAAATGAGTGTTTTTTCTATTAATGTTCTTAAATATATATTTTGTTTTCTTTATGTATATATAAGAAAATGTCTTATATTTTTGTAAATTTATAACAATTTATTTAAATATATTTTATTATACATAAAAAAAACCAAAGCATATGCAATTTATTTTAGTCAAAGTTATTTATTAAATAATACATGTAGTGCAAACAAAACTTTTATCATATTCGTGTACATGATGCACCAACAAATTCCAAAAATAAGATATAATATATACCAAAACTTTAATGTTTATACATCAGAAATATAGTTTTCATTATGCATAAATGTCTGCAGAATTTTATTATTGGGAGAAAGCGGGTTGTTCCAGTTTTTAAGATCAATAATGTTCATAAAACCCATAGAAAATCCCCAAGCTCCATGTAAAATTGATTTCGTCTACTTTTGACATACTCTTATTAGTCTCATACTTTGCCCATCACTGCATGCTAGCTATCTGTAATGGAAACTTGTTTTTTTTTTTTCTTTATAAAATCACTGCAGGCTTAAAATGAAATTCTTAAATTTATAAGATTTTTTAAATCCACCTTCTAAAACCAGAAATGATTATTTTTCCATTGATGTTCACCATTGTTATTATTTATTATATATATTGTATATCGTTAAACAAATTAAATTTCTTTGTATTTACAATTCAATTCAATTCCTTACCCTGCAGTCAGCATGTAATATGCGATGTGGCAGGGGGCAAAGTGCCAGAATTTTTAATGGGAAGAGTATAATATGGTCGTGACCGCTTTTTGGGGAGCTATTTCGGCATCCGCCTATTTGTGCCTATATATAGGCGATAAAGGGAGGTTTTGGAAAACCACGAAAAACCAGAACCAGGATAGCCGACAAGGGTCTTCCGAGTTCAAGGAGTTAAGCATAACCACTAAGCCAACCTTGTCGGTGGATGAAACCATCTTCATTGCTTATTACTGCTATACCTTAATTCTTTTCCCTAAAAGTTTTCATTTTTTTATTTATTGCGCATGCGCTATATTGTAATGCGGACCTTGTCCATTAGAACAAACTTAGGCCGGAATTCATAGTAGTCGAATAAGCACTACTTGTGTGTTAAAAGTATACAAATAAGTACTACTTATACGACTATGAATTCCTGCCTTAGATCATTTTATTGAAGTTTAGCAAAAATGTACTTTTAGATTGTTGCATTCCTTATCCATGCAGACATCCATGCAGAATATTAAAATCAAGCCAAAAAACCTCTTGTGGAATTTCAGACTTGATCATCTACATGTAGGCGTGTTGTTGGTTTCCAAGCATCATCACAGCCTAACATGAAATAGATTTTCCCTTAGAAGCATTTTACGCGCGTGGGACTTTCTTCATAGATTAAGATCTAGGTATGGCACCTTTTGTAACGTTGCATGAGGTTGTCACGTAAGCTCGGTATTCATACTTCTTTTCTACGTTCTCGTGTCAATGGATTGGGAGTGCAAAGCCCTTTTACAAACATACTTGGCAAAACCATTATCCCTTTTAAGCTAGGGTTTCCCACCGTAGTCTTGCCCATTAACAACATGATGGATGAGGTGGCATGATCACTTGCGTCACTGACAAACGTACTACATAATCGGCCATCTTGAAAGTGAAATTTTCCATCTTGATGTTTGGTTGCATTGGTGCATGAATGATCCACTGGTCTCCATCTAGGACATCTTTGTTTGGTTGTGTATATTTACTGAAAATCCCATCCCACGTTTCAGAAGTAATCACCCTCGATTTCAATGGCCAAATAGCGGCATTTCTGCATCTGTAATATCTCGTTTATTGAGGTCTATACAAGAGTAGGAAGAGCTATACCAAATTGAAAATGTACTCGATGTCCAACGTTGATTAGCTGCCAGCTGCGACATTCTTTCAATCGATCATGCGCATCAGTGAGTTTCTTGAAGAGGGAAATTCCCTCGATGCCATTCATGGAAGTAACGTTGAGAAAGAATGAATTTGTTAGTATAGTTAATTATTATTACCACAAACGTTCAGGTATTATCTGAAAATGCCATTTATACTTCACTCCAAGTCAAGATTAATTGTTGGAATAAATACATGAGATTTCTACCCCAAAGGTTTCGCCCCAGGGGCCAAATCTAGCTTAACATGAGTTAAATTAGGAGGACACAATGAGGAGTACCGTATACTCTTAATTCCCATTAAAAATTCTGGCACTTTGCCCCCTGCCACATGGCATACTACATGCTGACTGCAGGGTAACACCTTATATTCTCACCTACGTTGATGTGCATCGACTAACGTGGATCAGGTCAAACTTCAGAGTGTTAATTCCCACCTCCGAACTCAGTTAAACTGGTCACGTGACTATAGTATACAGGGCGCCCTAAAAGTTGAACACCATTTCAGTGTGCATTTCAAGATGGCGGACATCGCGTGACCATAGTATAGAGGGCGCCCTAAAAGTTGAACACCATTTCAGTGTGTTTCAAGATGGCGGACATCGCGTGACGATAGTATACAGGGCGCCCTAAAAGTTGAACAAAGACTTCATCCAGAAAAGTGAAGCCACTTTAATACGAGGTGCAGTCGACAGAAAGACGTGATACACATCAAGTGGAGCTGCCATCTTGATTGGATTTGCGAAACTCGATCAAGACTTGATGGACATCAGGACTCTTGATTTGGTAGATGTGAAGAAGGTGTAAGGAATTGAATTGAATTGAAATTAGCCTAGTCTAACCCAATCTAAGGGCCCTAGGTCCTAAAGCAAGGATCAGTATTTGTCGAAGGGAAATTAGGCCCCTGGTCAAATGGGTCAGAGGGGCACTGAGGCTTGTCCCTGGTCAAAAATATCATAGAAAACAATATAGAAATTCTAATGGTTTTATTTGTTTCTATCATTCTATAACTTCTATTGACTTTTATTGATTTGTATTGACTGGATCATTTAACAATTAATTAATTAAAACAGTTCAAACCAATAAAATGCACTAGAATTTTTATGCTTCTATTGTCAACACTAGAAACCAATTGACCATATGACAGTAGAAACCAATGGGCCAAATAACAATAGAAACCAATGGGCCAAATTACAATGATAATGTTGTGCATGTATAGCAATGGTCAAAGGTAATTAGGCCCATGGCAAGAGTACAAATGAGTCAAAGGGCAGTTTTAGAAATTTGAATAAAAATTGAATTATAATGAAGATTGGTCCCAAATACATGTAGAAGTTATAAGCATCAGCTGATTCCACAAACAAGCATGATGTCAGTCGGCCCTAAGGAATTGTTATAATTGTATAATTGTTGGTGTTGTATTGGATTGATAGGATGTTGGTACCTTGCAATGTGATAAAATGGAATAAGCCTGAAGAAGGACCTTGGTCCGAAACGTTGCTTGACTGAATAAAGAAGAAGTGGCTAAATTTTGAAGAATGACGTCATCGTATAATAATTATATAGCCAAGGAAAGATGGAATTTACAAACAAGCATGAGAAATTTAGAGACTACGCATTTAATAAAATACAGTAAATTCATGTACATGTAATGTATACTTTAGAAGTCATTTATTTTATGAATAGATTTCTTCTTGATATAAGGTGAAGAATATTGTTCAACTTCTATAAAAACAAAATTTGATGATCATGCCTTTCATTTTCAAAAGAGCTGGAATTAAGTTGAATAAACTGGAGTGGTTCTGGCTTACATCCACTCTTGACAGCCCTAAAGCATCGCAGTGGTCCAGTGACGTCAAGGACCATAAAAAGACATTTTATTTTTTAACGGAAATTTTTAAGTCTGTTTGGATGGTGAGTGCAGTGGTAGGCATTTATTCGAGGTCGAAGGAAATTCTTTCGCTTATATCTTCGTCGAAAACAACGTTGAAACAAAGCATGTTGAAAAATCAATTCCTCCCTGGCTGTTTTGTCGTTATTAAAATGTGAATACCTGTGACGCAAATGGTACGGATAAAGTCGATTGGCATGTATATATACATGTATCTCAAACAGGCTGCTCAGTTTGAAGGAGTGATAATCACAATAAAACTCGGCGTGGGTTCCCTCACTGAATAAAAGCAACAAATGGTGCTAATTTATTCTAACGAATGTAAGAAAAAAAAGTGTTGTTATTCAGCTGGAGTTGAGCACCAATTGCAATTTCTGTCATTGCAATCACGACACATTGTTACTTTTCCTATGGTATTTTTCTCGAATGAGTTCCGTAATATATATGCCTACATTATTGCGCTAGACTCTGAGACAGATTTTAAATTAAGTCTGCCAATGTGTTATGCAAACCGTTGATGCAACAAAATGCGACATTAGCTTTCTTTTATTGTTGAATATTAACCAAGGGAATTGCGTACTAGCACATCTTTAATCTGAGACGTTTTAGGACAACAAATCGTTGAACATCGTATTTTTTCTCATTGTTGTATATGTACTGTTATGTGTTTAATGAATTTAGGAATCCTCCTTTTGAACCTTTTGAAGTATTACATTCTTATCATCTTAAGAAATTTAGGGAGTATGTAAATAAAAACATAATCATAATGATAAGCAACTTTAGTTTAGGCAGATACGTTTTATAGCTCTCCTTGATTTTTAAAACTCTTCAAGTTTGCCTCGGTTATACGTCCTTTAATCCGTTCCCATGAAAAAAACTATTGTTATTGGCATGTTATACATTGACGAGATTGTGTAAAACAATTTAAATGCTTATAATACTAAGATTTTTGTTATTATGACAATAAATTCCTCTTTTTGGAGATTTTGGGATGTGTCATGTTAGGAATTCCGTGTAACTATATATTATTGTATACTAAACTTTGTTCTTGCGATATTTAAACATGAACAATATGTGAGACGGCGAGACTGACTTAACAAGCTAACAATTTATTTGCTTTGGATCGATATAACAAAAGCGATCTGCAATTAAATGTCGCAAATAGGGTTCATACTTTAAAAGTCGTATACTATAAGAAAAACTGTTCGTGTGAAAACAGTACATTGTGCTGGACATAATACCAAATCAGAACCACTGTATAGCAAAAATACACCAAAATGCAATGATATTGCCTATTGGCCTATATTTATAAAATTTACAAACAAATAACACCAATAATAGTACATGGAAACATGATATGACTATTTTGAAAATTGTATAGATTGCCATTTCCCTACTCAATGGACTCTCAGCAGCATCCTTAAGTTAAATTTCTGATTGTCAGCAGGGATTATCCTTCGGAAGTGCATTCCATCGTCAAATTCCATGCAAAAAAATATCAGTATTCGTATAGGTTTACAATTCCATCAAGGATTTAAATGATAAGTTAGAAAGCGTCGATAACTTTTACGTTTGGAAATTCCTCCACCAAATTTGAATTGCATTCAACAAGTCCTTAACGTAAATCCTCCCACCTTGTGTTCAGGCTGTCCTATATTTCAGAGAAAGATTGCCTTAGTAACGAGTCAAATTTATGCACAAGAGCTTAAGGGTAGATCAGGTTATAAATAGGCAGATTTGTTCAATACTTTGATTCATACTCTAGTTACGCTAAATGAAATAAAATCAGTGATGTAAAAAATCGCACTTTTGTCCACTAGCTTTAATTTTTTTATAAGGAAATCAGGCTTATTCTGATATGAAATCTATTGGCGCATATATCGTATGACTGCGTCGATTATCACAAATGTCACTTCATAAAGCTGTACAGCAATCGATTGAATTATCGATTATAATCGACCACTTTGGGTCACTGAATTATCCCACTTATGGGATGTTTTTATCGCCATAATAAACTACTGTAGTTTCAACTCTCGTTCAATATTCTCTACCGTTACATATAACATAAGCTTCTTTGGATTTTCTAATCAATACTACAGTGTAGTTCATCGATACATGATGTATGAATAAAAAGTTCCGGTTTTAGCTGCATTTTTTATGTCCATGTGCTAAATACAAGACATCGTGTACATGTATACAATACTTTTTGGGCACTGCAGGATTAAGGCTTATAGTGTTTATAGTAAGTGAATTATTATTGTTGTTATTTCAGCTAGATAGACCCGGCTTTGTCCGCAATTTAAAGAAACAAATGATACCATGGACTATGCCAATGTAGCGAATGAAAAGATTTCAAAGAACGTTATTGAGAATTTTTTCCTTGTTTTTTAAGGAAATGTTTCGAGTAGTTTCTGAAGCCACAGCTTGATAAAAAAAAATGTAGTAGACAAAGCACTTAAACAATTCAAAAGATTCAAAATAAAAGTAAAAAGTATAAGCTCAATGAAGTTGTCAAAACATTTAGTAAAATAATATTATTATTCAGTAGCACACTTGAATACACAACAATATACAATGATTCAATGAGTTGTTTTTTTAAAAGACAGCATGCAATAAAACCAAACAATATATACATGTATTTATTGGAGAAATTCTAAAGAAATGTGGAACGAAATCCCAAAAATGAATTTATTTAATGATTAAATTATAGGAAATAAATTCTAAAATGTAAAACAATTGAAAATGTATAGAAAAGCTTGCAAATTTTGCAAATTCATGGTCACTTTTGGCAGGTTTTACTGTATAAAAAATTAAGCACTTTTTAAGCATAAGAGATTTTTTATAAAGCATTGTGGAAATACAATTCGTTTGAGAACTTTAATGTTGAAGCAATGTTTGTTTTCATGTTGTTCTTCATATAGTTATAACATTTTGCAAACTACATGTATTATAAACCCCCTAGAAAATAATATAGCCTAGCAAAACTTATACGCTTTAAGAAATGTTATGATTGGGTTTATTTTTTGAATAACAAATAAATGCGTGCGCGCTTTATTCCAAGGCGTATTTTACACACGCACTGTGATAGGAAGGCTTAACATCTGCAATTTATTCCATTTTTATGCAAAAATGCGAATGTCGACCTAGCATTCGAAGTTCCATGAAACTTTGATGAAAGATGGTTTGAGAAATAACCGATTATATGACTGCATTTCCAATTGTCAGATTACAGACATAGGAGATGGAGGATTAGAGAGAGTGTAAAAAGGAATGTGCGTTCAATACCAAATAATCGAAATTGCGCGAAAAAGAAATCGAAATTCGTGCGAAAAATATCTAAAAAAAATGAATGTAGGGCTATAGATGTTGACTTCTATAAAAGGACATGGGACGAACGGCTTTAGAGTGGTGAGATACCGTGGAATTGAAAGGAATGCCAAGGAATGCTAGATTACGGAAACGCAGTCAATAAAGCTGAGCCTCTAATAACAAAACATCTCTCTCATACCAACTTGGTTAAATCGCATTTCAATGACTTTTGCAATGGCACAGTCGGTATTTTCCGGTAATCCGCAGAAAGTCTATTTTCAAGATAGAATTGGATGAAAGTGGATCCTTTCACTCGCTAGCTTAGCCATTGATTGCACATAAAAACCAGTAGCAAATTAGAAAGAAGCATGCATATTCCACGGAACACGTCTCAGTTAATGAACTAATTAATGCTTCTACTGTATAGCCTTTCATTACATTCAGACTTGCTAAATTAACGAATGAATGGCTAACCCATTTCCAAGCTTTATTGAACTTCAGTGTGCGGATGTAATTACGAAAAATTAAACTTTTATGTGAACCATATTTAACGGTCTAACTTTTATGCAGATGTATTTTTAAGTTGCATATTTATATGTAAATGTAAAAATCATTATGGCAACATTGTAGGCATTTGATTGATTTCCATACAAAAGTGCGATTGAAAGTTGTATGCAATACTTTTTAGTTTTGATAAACCTTCTAAAATTTGTGAATTATTTGTCATCATTTTGTCTAAATTTTAATTTAAACGCAGAAACTAAACGGATATTACATCTGGTATATCAACATCTAAAATATATGAATGAATTGTCATCATTTTGTCTAAATTTTAATTTAAACGCAGAAATTGAACTGATATTACATCTTGGATAATTAACCATTTATTTTCCTATCACACAGAATCTATATGTGAACATAATGTGAATGGATTTAAGCGTGACACCAATTCTATAGGGAAAAACACTTCATTATTTTTCTTATTTGCAACTCCATCAACTATAGAAACTAGGTCAATAACTTTTTTGAATTTCAAACTTAATTTAAAGCATGCAATCCTAGATGTTGTAAAAGTTCTGTGGTGGAAAATTGTAGAAAATCCATGCTTTCAAATTCCAATGATATATATATATACCATTTTAATTTATTTTGTCAAGACATCTCGTTTTTGCATGTATGCTTAACGTGGGGGAAAATCCAATATCATAATTCATTTATTTAAGGGTCCTTTATAAGAAAAACGGAGAACTCTCTTTAAACTATAAAATATATTTATAACTTAACGCACCAATTTGTAAAATGATTGCCGATGTTAGTTTTTATCTGCCAAAGGCAAAAAAACTGAAATTGCGGTGTATAGCACGAAGTCGTTGTAAAAACGTCGCGTTGCTAAATTTTGTACGCACATATAATTGAATTTTTACTGTCGCTCGATATTTGGATAAATTTACATGATTCATATTGTTTGAATAATATTCATGAGTAGTTTCGCTCTTATTTTTCCTTTGAAGCATGCATATAGGATTTGTGTGATTAACAATCCCTGGGTACTCGTGCATTTAATACAGTAATTTCCCAGTGTCATAAGGATTCATGCCAACCATTTAATCTTTAGTTAAATCATTGGTAAATAGTGGAAAATATAAAATGTATTTTAATCGATATGGTATTTCTGCTGCTAGTACTATTGAAGAACTAAAGTAATGAAATAATTTTCAATAACTTTACTATGGTGTTTAATGGGGCATTTATAATCCTTTTAAGCTACGTACGTACTCGTAATTGGACCAATTGCATTATAGGTTGTTTGAGCAGTGTCTCCTTTAATATACAAAGGCTGCAGAGAATATTATAGACAATGCAGTAAACCTTACTTAATCAATAAGTATCATTTTTTTTTCTTTTAATAATTTGTTCTGAGTGATGATTTATGGAGCAGAAGAAAGAATTGGCAATGACGTCACTCTTATCTTCAAGATGGTTACAAAGTAAGAATAAAACGTATCGAAAAGCCTTTGTTGTTTTTCTGAATTGGGAATTAATCCGCTTGCCTGCGTCATAATCGGTTTTAATCGTGTGCAAACTTCATTTCGATATCATATTTATAGTCGAAACATTTGGCTGATGCACGGTCAAAATTAAAAGCAAAAATCCTGGAGAACTGCTAATTATATAATATGCAATACCCCAATTCAGATTTCGAATTATCATAAGCTTATACAGAATATATATATCAGTAGATTAAAACATTTTGTTCTATTTTGGTAATAAATAATGCACACGTTCCCTTTATGTATTTCAGCCACACGTATAAGCTATATAGTCTTACATTAAAGGCTTTTTTGTTTAAGCCTTCGATTATTAGTCTTGCTTATAAATATCTTAATTCATACTGAAATGGGGCTTATCAGTAATTATGTGATTTTTATATAAGGATACAATTGGGATTCTACATTTGTAATTGTGATTTTCAGATGAGGTACTAATGTGATTTAAACCAATGCTGAATAGCACGAATCTATATTTGCAATTCTGAAAATCTGTACTCATGCATTTAGTAACTATTTATTTTCTATAAATAGAAGAAATGAATTTTTCATCAATACAGAAAGCATTTTGTATAGAATGTATTAATCACGCATTACATTATTATTTTCTAATATTAGCTCGTTTTTTGTCATAAATAAATACATGTATTAATCATCAGAATTATTAAGCTGAAAACATAAATGCTATAGCTTACTGAAATGATGTGTATGCATGGTGGGCATCTACAGTATACCATAAATACATGTTATGAATTCGAATAAACCCCCGGGGGCTTATTTAAATATAAGGAACATTGACCCGGGGTTTATTCGAGACCTGGACCTTTTTATTCATTCGAAGTTGGTATCAATAAATTAAAAATGACAAAAATTTACCAGAGAGTTGCCTGATTTTTCAATATGGGGAATCAATTATGCACTGCAAAAAGCTGTCAGAAAATGTGAGGTGCGAGCACATAGGGAATTCCCCTAACTCCCGGGGTTTATTCGAGACCCGGGGTTCATTAGCAATTATGCTCGTGATTATTCGAGGCCGGGGTTTAATTGAGTATTTACGTTATGGACGAAAATAAAAATGAATTATCGTTTTTTGAGTGGGAATAAATAAACCCATTAATGCAAAAGCTTTTTCATGAAAACGCAGAAGTAACGCCCTCGATCTGAATTTAGTTTGATTGATTGATATATGATGGTTAATTATTTTACACAGATGCATCAAAAGCAGGCAATTATTTCATCATCCATCAAGCTTTTGATTAAATTCAAAATTGTTTAATACTGGATGCAATATGTTACATTCAGGGTGAGTACTAGTTGAATCAATTTCATTTCCATATATCCATTTCTGCTAAATATGTTGTTAAAAATTTCTTGTGATTTCTAGATTTCAAAATATATGGTCGATAATATCGATATTTCGTTTAATTTTATAGACGGTCAGACAATACAAATTGCATTCAATATATATACACCCACGTATTCCAAGAATATAGACGATATTCATACACATATATTGTTTGTTCTTCTAAGAAATTCTTATTGTAATCATTCTCTGTATTTCTTTTCCAATGTGTATTATCACTTACACGGCGCAAAATATTGATTTTTTATAACTTCTACGTTTTGCTTTAGGCGCATGACAGTTTTTGGTGAAGTTATCGCGAGCTATTGGTGTCAATACATATATGGCGTGTTTGACCATTAGATCTATATCGAATCGAATTTTCTTTTCACTAGTAGCATGGTCACAAAACAAATTATATAAAAAATATTGTACATGCATACACCCGATATGATACCGTGAATAAAAAAATTATTACAAGATCTGCTATCTTTTGTTTGTTGACGCTACATACATGTAGTTAGCATTTTATCATTGCATGTAAATCTATTTGCTTTAGTAATGAAAAATCCCATAAATGATTTTATGATATTAGAACAATTTTTATTTCTTCTAAAAACAAGTTTGAGATTAGTAACCTGTAGCAAAAATCCTTTCTGTACCACATTTGATAACAAATAGTTTTTACCTTGATAATTCCTATGCGACTTCTTTAACATTAATTTTTTGTAGACTATAAGTAACACCTACACGTATGATATTTTATATCTTAAATGTAGACTGCCTTACGAAAATATGTCATTCAACTACAAAAGCAATATTCCCTGATGTGTAATTTGGATGCACTTATGTTGGCTTCCATGATTATTTCACCCATATCGTGCCATGGCCATAGAACTTAGTGAAATTTATGTGCATGTATGCTCATGCGGTTAAAAAAGCCCTTTAAAATGAGTTTTGGGTACCTTGTATTTATGAGAAAAAGATTTAATATTTTATGCTGTCTTTCATATGCCACGACTACATAATATCCCAATGCAGGCCTTGAAAATTCCAGACATTTACATGTATGTATTTGCGACGTATACATGTTGTTCAAATAAATCATCTCCTTTTGCGTCAGATAATCACTGTATACGAACGCAATAGGCAGCTTATATTTTATGCATCATGTTTGCTATATCTGTCACATTTTATTTCAAAAAATGAATCATATACATGTATAGCGCTCATAAAAAGAGCGAAGAGCTCCATATTGCAATGAGCGCTCTTCTAAGTAGAAGTAGTGAATGTATTGCCTTTTTTAAAAGCTTATTCGTTCTGTGCGTGTATAATTTATTGTGAATGGTGCGTGGGTGAATGTTGGCCTCATTTATATATGAACTCTCTTTTGCTATTTCTATTCCCAGATGTAGATATCGAACCTTGGCAGAGAGATGCTACGCAGCAGGTCTAGTTCAATACTAGCTGGCAAGTTCTGGGCGATATAAACATGGTATGGCATTCATAATACACTATCTACAGATTCCTGTGCAAATTATGGTTTGAAACGCTCTAAATATTTATTTAATGCGCTACCCATCATTAATTTAAGAATAGCTTAGCCTAATTTAATCGCCTGTCAGGCGATTTATAGATACCTCTGTGACCTATTAACCTAATTAAATGTTGCTTTATTGCTTTTTAATGAAGTTTTTTTTATGTTGCACACATAAATGTAGTTTATGCAATTTATTGGTAATATTAATTTTTCTTGAATAAATAAATTCAAGACTGTAACTTATGCTGAATTTGTAACTTATGCATCAGTAGATTATTTAAATGTAATTGCAAATTTGATTAATGTTTAATTAATTAGGACTATCACACATAACAACTGCTGCAGTCACAAACACAGTATAAAATGAATTACAAATATTAATTGGAAAATAAACATGAATATATTCATGTAAATGCAGATTTCATTTTTCAAATAAAAACAATATTACTTGTGTTATTCACAAGTATATGTTGTCGTAAAATGTCTAAACTATTTTAAAAGATTAATCATTTGTTTGGTAAATACGAATTAAATTGTGTGTCATGGTATTATCGCATTAAACAATCCTGTTTACTGGTGGTATTTTTGAATAATCACATACTCACGTGCTCAGTACAAAGACCTGTATTGTTATGATATATAAACATTTGCACTACACTATTTCTCATTGCTATGTATGCCAATGCAGTAAATATAAATGTGGTTGTTGCAATGCATTCCATGTCTTGCATTTTCAATGACATTTTGTCAAGCCATGCATGTACAGTACGATTTATGCATATGCCATGTTAATCTGTGAGCTTATTATATAGACATGTGTTGTATTGTTTGTTTTCTAAAATTCGTATTTTGTGTACCTTAATTTATACCTTAAGGGCCTTTTTGGTTAAATCAATTCTCTTATTGTTGTGTATTTCCGTTTTTATAAAAATGGTTAGTTTATTTAATTTATGTAAGATTATGATAATATGGATGTCGAATCTTATTTCATTTTTATTAATGACCTCTTTGAGAATTTAATAATTGAATCTATACTTTTAATCGCAAACACAAACGAGTGAAACATTTACAAGTTACATTAAGCAAATCAAATAAGAATAAAGTAATCTTACCTATAATTAAAGTAAATTAAACCAGATATGCAATACGCATTCTGCATAAAACCTACATCAAAGATGCGAAGTAAATTCGGTCTCTAAATAACCTTTATCAGAATTAGTGTTCTTTCAAGTTACTTTTAGTGTACTTTCTATAAATCCCCAAGATTACCATTATATATATATCCAAAAATACATTATCAAAGATATTAAACTAATGATTTACGAGTGCTTACAATTTGGCATTTGTCAACATGGGCGTAGGTCTGTTTTTATACCTAATTTCATTATGGGTTAGGCTTATTATTCGCCATATATTACTAGTGCTTCCTGTTAACATTGAATTACTTGGCAAGGTTATAAGAAAGACGTACATGTACGTATACCATGCACGTTTTTGCGCATGTGGGTAGAACTTAAACTGTTTATTTGCAATTTATTTTCTAGAGTCATTTATATTCCCTTCGTACCTGAATTACTGAATTAGTAATCAATACTCAGTGCACTAGCTTTAATAAGCATGTTTCAAATATTTCTTGGTTACGGTACTTAGATTATCCTCTTCTTTCATTGTTATATTTGTATTTGAATATTGTAAATTTTTGATGAAACTGGTGCCATTTTAGAAATATTTTACAGAATTCTTAATTTAAAGAATGAAATCCCTTGTCAAAATCTTAAGTGTACTTAGTATACTTTTCTGAATACTAAGTTACTAAGTTGTTCAAAAAAAGTGCACTTAATATATCAACTGAAAATCAATAATACTTTTCCTAGTATACATTACTGTAAAGTGTACTTAGAAGTATACGAAAGTATACTATGAAGTATGCTAAGTTGTTCAAAAAAGTGCACTTAATATACTATACCAAGTATACTTTCATTTTGACTATGGATGAAGGACTGATAGACAGTTAATCATAGATGGTCACTTTATTAGGTGCATTGCCAATAGAAAAATTGAAAAAGAGATGGCACATTCTGATCACTACACAATAGACAAATGGTCACTATACAGAGAATTTTTATGAAGGAAAGCATAAGCACTAAAACCATTTTATGAAAAGTGATCACAATGCAGAAGCGGTCACTATACAGAGATGATCACTTTATCAGGGTTTACTGTATAGTTAATCTATACAAAACAATATCATACACCGAATAAGTGTAGTACACGTAGTTTTAGGTTTAGCAACCATCCAAAAGTTTTTTTCCATAAATCAATGCATATGAGTGAGTGACAGATCAAGGTTGCAGTTTCAACGTTAACGTTAAACTGAATGTTCTCGTTATCATCCTATTGTACAAAAAAGGTTTGTACTGTAAGCACTTAAATGAAAAACTGATTGACCAATGCACTCTACGGTATTCGTGACCGCCCGCCCTTGCACTTTTCGTGGGCCTACAAGTTTAATTTCACCCAAGCACTTTAGATCTGCCAGATATTGACCATACTATTGATTGCCTCTTTCCGAGTATTAAGGGAAGACAATGCTGAAGGTGAACTGAAATTTACTCTTAAATCAAGTGCTGACGCTTATAGCATCCACCCATCCTTTTTATTTCTAAAACTAAAAAAAGCAGTTACGTATACTGCGCTATCAGTATAGTGTGCAGAAAATGTGGCTTGACATCCAGAACACGGATGAATGCAGTTTATAGCCTGCTTTCGAAAATATAATTGTAAACTATAATCAATAAATTTGTCCACAGTGACCGCGCATTTGTTGCTCGTGGTCACGCTTTAATACAAGATCCGTTTTGACGTCCGAAAATTGCTATAGATTTGCAGGTTGTGCAAATTTCAGATTAAGCAGCATGAATTTTCGTTGCCAGGTTACTATGCGTTGTTTTTGGAGCGGATAAATGGTCTAACACCGCAGAAATTAATCTCAAGTTTTGCAGCAAAATCACTTAAGACGAAGAGCTTCAATAGTATATTTGATACTTAAAGCTGCATAATCTTGGAATTGAAAGGTGGAAATCATTTCATTACAAGTGCCATTTATTGGACAAAATGTTCGGAATACTTTCTCCATAACATGCTAAAGTGGCATTTACTATCAGGCTACGTTGAACCTGAATAAGGCTAATTCAATGAACTTCTAGCTGCTGCTAATACTACGGACAGACTATAGAGTTAAAGGTCATTTAGCACTAAATGACCTTTATCTTTTCTGCCTTTATCTTTGCCTTTATTTTTGGGTGGACACACTGCATCTGTA
>JAQGCC010002028.1:0-20252 GCA_034698905.1 Xestoiulus laeticollis | reverse complement strand
ATTATGAAATTTTGATTAAGTAGGAGCTACAAAAATACTGCATTTTTATTAATTTTTATTTTTGTATTATAACAAGTGGTTTTTTTGAAAGTATGTATCAAAATTTCCCCATAGGAATGGGGGTGTGCAGTTCAGCCTTAAATAAGTTTATGGAAGCTATTAACAAGAATGTTGAATTGAGTAATTGCTGATTTTGAAGACTTTAATTATGGTGTCAACTGCATAGAACAAAGCTTAAATTTTAATTTGCGAGATCAAACATGGAAATCCTAATCATTAACTAGAATATAATCTCTTTTCTAAATAAAAAATGGAAGTTTTTAATGTGCAATTACTATACACATGCAAGTGCATGGGTAACCACAGTCACATAAAATTCAAACATAATTTTGAAGGAATCGTGCCAATTTCTTAAATGAATGTTTAGCTTTATTTGCCCAAGTGTATGGGGAAAATGTTTTGTTCGGGGATGTTTGTATGCGGCAGTTTGAAACCGACCTTAGCTCCCAGGCCACACTTTAGCAGTTTCCGCGAGGGCGGCTAGCCTCAAACAGGGTTTCTAATTATAATATACTTTTTTTCACGAGCTAAGAATATTAATAATTCTATAAAAAATAAAATTATATTATAATTATAAACATTGTTTAAGGCTAGCCGCCCGCAGGGAAACTGCTCAATGTGGCCCGGTGCTTACATTCTTAGACTGCAAACGATCCTTCTGATTGTCTTTTTAAATTGTTTTCATTCATCAAACATTTTTGGGGCCATGACTTTGTTAAAGTACATAATCGATACCGCCGAGAAAAACCAAAAATGCGTGATATAGGGATTTGATAATAAAAGAGTTTTACCTTGCAGAGAAATTGACCGGCTATGGCAACTACCTGATAAATTTTCTAAGGCTATTTAAAAAATATAAAAACAATCCAAAATTACACGTGAACAAATTCCAACATTCCAACATTACTTGTGCATGCAACTAACATTTTTCATGTGTAATTTTGAGTTGTTTTAAGTTTTTTTTTAAATAGTTATAGAAAATTTATAAAATTTCAGGTAGTTGCCATAGCCGGTTAATTTCTCTGCAAGCTAAAACTGTTTTTATTATCAATGCCTTATTTGTAAAGATAAAAAGAGTATTTTCGCCAATGCATTTTCGGTTTCTCTCGGCAGTATCGATTCACCTTAAGATATTTTAATTTGTAATTGAAATGTCCATGAAATGTCTCTGTTCATCTCAGATTTCTTTAAAATTACATCAATACGCATTTGCTAACTTTGGTGTTGGTTGGTGAGAATTGTTACAGTGCAAAAAAAGTTCAAATGCAGAAGAGAACTTGATGTGAAGTTTGCTCAGGTCAAAAGTAATGTTGGAGAGGAATTACCGTAATTTATTTTGCCTCGGACGAGTTTTTGAGTTGTACTGAAAAGGATGCTCAGCCTCCAAAAACACCTCAAAAGTATGTTTTGTTAAAAATAATTTGTGCATCACTAAATTTTTTTGGAATGTTCTCGCTATTGAGCTGCAGTTTTCTGTTATAATTTTGCAATTTTTTCACGACTGAAAAAGTGCATTTTTGCACAATTAATTTTAGAAAAATAAGGCAGCAAAATCAAACTAAGCTCTATAAGGTAATTTTTTTTTTTGCTTATGTAAATATTCACCAATTAAAGCGTTATCTTCCCCTTTCTTGATCTTTCTGATTTTTTATATGAGCAAAGGTCATATATTGCATTATGCAGTAATATGTAATAACTGTATTTTTTGGTATATGCTATTTCTGATATCCTTCACAACAACAAGAAATCGAAATTATCTGCATATAAAAATTGGGATTATACCTTGCTCATAAAACACCATTCAGACAGATCCAATTTTCTCAAAGTTGAAGCTGATAATTTCTTTACTGTAAATTCCCAGAGCAGGCATGTTGTCTTGATTTTGTTTTCAACAATTCCGATATAGTTATAATGCTATCATATTTTACTTTTTTTTTTATCAAATTATCTGCTTTATTTCAGGGTCTATATTGTCAAATTAAATTTTGCGTTTTAACATATTCTCAAAAATAATGTACAAGTTTTTTTATCTGGCAAATACAAGACCAACAAACACTCAAGTTTTTTTTTCTCTTCATAAAAATATCTTTAAAAATATTTTGGAGCATTGAATATAAGAGATGTTGATTTATACATTAGTAAAGTTTGTAATATGTATTTAATGAGAAACCAGCGCTGATATTTTTAAAAAAAATTTATTCACAAAAAATTCAACCTAAGGATAGTCACAAATTCAAAATTCACACCGACATTGTCTCTTTAAAGAGCTTCCGAACTGTTGTCGTAACAATTGAATTTGAAGGTTCTGACGATTGATAGTTAATCTGAAATAATTAATCGCTGTCAGCAGTTGCAAGCTATCTTATATTTTTTTATTGCATATTTTACCTTAAATAAGTAAGGCTGGACATCCGCATACGAATTGTCGAATATTAGATCCATTTCAGAATGATTGGGAATTTTAGGGACGTAATCGTGCCTGTTCATCGCCTCTGCCACAAAAATAATTTTCTCTGCCACAGTCTCGCCAACTTCTTCTCGGAATTTTTGCCGGTCTTATGAAATGGATCACAAGAAAAGAAAGTAAGTACTCGTGTAAGTATTAGTCATGAGGACGATTTGACCTAAAAACAAAATTATCCTTTAAAATTTACCATGTTCAGTAACTAGAGTTATTAAATTGACTTTCAATGTCCATATCTCCCACGAAATACTTTCAGGAGGGAAGGGCCACCGTGAAGGCTTTTTCTGGTAAAACTCCAAGGATATCTAAGAGACGAGAATAAACATCGGTGCTTATCATCCTTTCTAGGAGCTTTAAAATGAGCCACGTGCTTCTGAAGCGAATTCTACTTGTTTTCAAGAAATCAGGTAAACCTTGGCCATTTTTATTGTCAACAAAATAGTCAGATTTTTCATACCTGCCCATTATGTGAATTATCTGTGCTGAGTAGCAAGTCACTAAATTGTGCCACTTCCTTCTTCAAAGCATTATCTAAATCGGCTGATGCACAGCGTACCTTTTCATAATAAGAAACAAACACTGGGCATGTTACGAAATTCACATTAAAACGGTAAACAACTTCAAAGAATTAAGAATTACATATGTTAGATCGATGAAATCGCAATCGACATCCTCGTAACCTATGGTACCCACAGAGTAACTCCCTTCTTGTTTGTAATGAAACTGAAATTTAGACAAAACGTGAGTGCATGTTACAGCATATATACATCTAGGCGTATATGCAATTTCATATTATTTTTATTATTGGAGGCCATTAAAAAAAGGTCGTCCTCAATAGGGTCTACAAGACGAATAGAGGGTAGACATGGACCCCAGAGGCTTTCTTCTAGGGGACACCAACTATTTCTTACTACCATCACAGGCAAAAAGTGAGGTGGAATCATGGTGGAATTAAGTTCATTTTTGGAGGAATTTTGCAGACGTCCTTTTTGAATGGATCCATAAATTACTTTTCCAACCTTTCCCTGAGTTCGATGAAACAGCAGAGTGTGAAATAAACCTAAAAAAATGATTAAATATATAATTGTAAACACAGATCTTGTGTGGTTAAAGTAATTTAGGTATATATGATGACATGCAGACACTCGAGGTATTGTCAGGTCATAGAGGTCCCATGCATGTGTCCATCATGCATGGTCCATGATGTATATGTACCATGAGAACCTAGCTATATAGAAAGATGCTCTTGGGTCTGAAATATGTGAAATATACTGTAATAGATAGCAAAATATACTCACTCAGTGCTACCTCTTCTACTTGTCGTCCTTCCACATTCTATGAATCGCAAAAAATGAATAAATATTTTTGAGGAAAGAATTCTCAAACGCTAAAATGTGTATTCAAAAATTCATACTCACTATTTCAAACACCTGATTGCGAGCATTCATGTTTATAACAAAATTTTATTTCGAAGCCTCGTGCGCAATACATCAACAAATAAACAAAATCAGATGTCTTTTTACTTCAGTATTGACGTCATCGTCACGCGCTATTTTTCGACTTGCAGTAAATGCAAATGAGGTGTGGTGGCGGTAAAACCATGTTGTTGTGTCATAGGTTTGCGTTCAATCAATAAAACTCCGGATTATCATTTTTATAATCATTTAACGCCAATTATAAAATGCCAGTGTTTTGCTAAGAGTTAAAACAAGTGTCGTTATCAGACAAATAAGACATGCTTTGTTAAACGATTTTAAATAATTCATTTTTAATTTTTTTAAAAATGCGCCTAAACTCCATTAATTTGAGTTTAGAAAGTACATGCTGGTGGCGGCCCTAGTGGCAATCTGTAGTTTGTCCATCGCCGTAGGAACTGGAAACATGACACTTGTGTTCTGCGAATTTCACCAGCTGCGGAATGCGGATTGTTGGTTCGATTTCATGTTTTTCCCACCCAGTTAAGTTTATTTTTTAAAGATTATTCGTTGTCATCTGTGAATATCAGTCAGCTTATGATTGTAAGTTACTAAACATCTTGTAGTTACAACGAGTGGAGTTAGAATTAAAAGAAGAAAAGGCACAAGAACTGATGAAATTGCATTTGCACTCACGCGCCATTTACGAATGGGGACAGTCAGCTAGTAATCTGGTTGTCTCCCTTCTGAGGAATTTCATGCCTTGATGTACTAAATTTATTTGCTAAGCTGATTTAGGGCATGCTTTTTGGTTGGAAAGTATACGAACACTCGTCGGATGCTAAATAGCTACGGTCGTTTTTATAAACTGGATTTTTTTCAGTTCGTTGAAGATACATGTTTTTGTCTATGATATTTTCTGCGTGTGTTTTGCTGATAATCTTTCTGCTGGGCCCTTTAATTGAACTACCTGATGAAACGGCCGTAACTGCTGTTCTTGGACTTTTGCTTACTTGTGTCATTTTCATTCTGCTGCTCTTTTCTTATGGGTTGACTGACACGATGTGGGTATATCCAGAACTGATAGAAGTGCAGCTTTGAGCGAGATAAAGCAAGCATCAGGTGTTAAGATTTTAGACGCAGATTTTGCAGGATATGGTCCAGCTCGAGACGAGGTTTCAAGCTTTCGGGCAAAACGGCCGTTCATCAGAGTGCTGGGACTCAAATATTTGCAAGCTTGCAATGGCATCATCGGAAATATGCCAGGATTGCCGGCGAAGGGCTTCGCTGGATACCAACTCCACATCGCAAAAGAAAGCCGGTGATCTGAGAGAGTTTTTCTCGAATCTTCGGATCAAGGAGGATCGTCGGTACTCCGATGGAGCTATAAAGAACGACAATCCAGTGCTCGAATGGCCGTCTTTAAATCTGTTCAACGAAGACTGTGCCAGTTCCGAGAAGGATGTATTTCCTAACTTCGGGGAGAGAATCCGAGACTGCGGTGGAGGAAAATCGTACATGTATGGACCAATCTTGCCGCCGAGTGGACGTATGATAGACGCTATCGTACTTTCGGCATGGGATAACATCATCGGCCCTAAAGCGGTGTTTGTTTGGTGTCCCAGAGATGGCGGTGAAAATGTAGTTTTCGGTGATATTCATGATGCTGTGGAGTATACGGTAAGCCACACTCTTCACGGCGAGCTCGGTAGAATGAGCGGTGGGCGTACGGCGGCGAGGGGCTTGGAGCTTTACGTTGCTAAAGACCGTGGATTCATAATTTCTTCCATTCCATTTACGGCGCCTAATAATCAGGAATCTGTGCCTTATTCCTTGTCTACTATAACGCCAGTTTCTCAAATAGAAAGGTTCTTCGACCTTCATTCGTTATTTAATTTGTGGATGCTGAGGCTATCGTGCTGTCTTCGTGTTTACCTTCACCAGAATGCGCAGGATTATAAAATCGCCCTGGCCGAACTATCTCCGGTTTTGGTCGAGTTTTGTAAGCTTCTTGGCTCCTTATCAACTTCTGGATTGCTTTTTTCAGAGGTAAAACATTTCATACTTTGCTAAAGTTTACAATTTTACCTTAAGTTTTTGTTATGGTGACAGTCCTATGTAAAATTGTGTAATAATTTTGATCAAAATGACTGTTTTTGCTGCTAATGCTAGGCTTTACCCTAATACTTTTGAGGATTATATTAATTTGTCACTATGTTTCAGGCTTCAGACCTCTTTGCCTGTCTTCAGGTGCCTTTCTAAAAAAAAACCTAATATTCTATTGTTGAACATAATTGAAAAACAAAATATTTTGGCCATATTAATAGCTTGTTTGGTGATAAGAAACAAATTGCTCACGAAAGCATGTGTTAATCTCTGAATAATGAAAGCAATGACCTGTGCAACCAGCTGCAGGAATTGACATTCAACGTGAACATTAAACTAACAAGATAAAATTTCTCCCTTCATAAAATATTGAAATGATGACTTATTTCTCGGAATGAAAAAAAGAATTGTTTGTACTTATGAACCGCCGGCTTTCCATTTGTGATTTAGGTGCCAGCCTTACTTTCCATAGATGTGGATATAGAACAGAAAATTTCGAAAACACTTTTGGGCAAAGCAATTACATCCCATTTACAGACTTGTTGCTGCTCAGTTGTTATTGGAGATTCCAAAATGGAAATAAATTGGGCAAGTTTTTGATTTTCAAAAGATCCTCAATTGTGCAGGTTATTCAAGTAATTGTACTCAATCTAAAAATAAATTCTTATCTTATTTAAGGTTGTTAGGATATTGGCTAATTTCTTACGGCCAAAGGAAAGGGCTTTAGTTCGTCTAGCTTGTGAAGGCAATGTTCCTCTACCCTATCATCCAGGATTACTTGTGCAGGGTATGCTGAAAGTGAGTATCATTGGCTGATTCATTTTTCGCATTTATTCAACTGTAATCTGACAAGTTAGCTACGGCTATTCTTTTATAATTAGTCATGGTATGAATCTTCATTTCTGAAGTTAGATGACTCTCAGAACAAGGATAGGCAAAATGAATGGAGGTCAATTGCATGAGAAGAACAACTGACATTATTACTCAATTTGAACCAATTTGTTTACAATATTTCCACAATTAAATATGCTAGGCAAAAATGTAGGGTGTCATTTTTAGAGTTAATTGTTTTAGGCCATTTTCTATGTCATGTATTAAATCTGGTAAAAATCCCTTCTGTTCTTATAATCTATCGAGTAAAATTTGAATTCGTGGCAATTAACTGACGTTTATGACCTCCAATTATGGCTCAAGGAAAAACCTTTTTTTTATTGAATTCCAATGGGTCAAAGTTTGTAATTGCAAAATATGCAAATTTTAATTGTTTGCTGTTTGAGTGATTAGCAAAGAAATTCTGTGGATGCCAACTGGGAATATAAATAGGGTGGTAACACTAATTAAGATGCCACTTCTTCACCCAGTTGGTGATTCTTTGTGGCTTGTTTGTTCGCGTATTCCACAATATGGTTATTAACACTGAAAACTCTTGGTCATCAATCCTTGCATGGGTTTAATCCTGTGGTCACGTTTGTGGATAATGTAAAATTAATGTTTAGCGACAAATAAAGTTAAACCTGGGAAGTTAATTGTAAATAATGAACTCCAAGGAATTTGACATGTGTATTGGTGATTGTGATGGTACTTGAAATTTCTGAGGTAATGTAATATGTGTTTTGCTAGCAATGACTTTCTCCAATTGTCCAATTTGTTCATGCTTTGCTGACCTCCCATTTTTAATTCACTGGAAACTCGAAAATCATTGCCATTGATTTTTGGTATTGGCAAGTTATGGCCATCCAGTAGTAGCCTATGCCTAATTTTTAGTGATATGTAATTCCTACACCATAGCAATGCCCTGTTGCTTTTGTGTCCAGATCTTCACCTCACACAACCTAAAATGTGCACTGCACCACCTTCCCCTGATTGGTTGAATTCAATCAGGTAACCTCGGTGATCCAATCAGGGAACGGGAGTGTGGTGCACATTTTGGTTGTGCGGAGGTGAAGATCTGGGTATTGATGTCCGCTAATCTGTAGATATAAATCCTAGACCAGCTTTCCTGTCAGTTGTTTCCGAGCATAGTTCCTCTAAAACATTCAAAATTGACTGAGCCATGCGACCTCTCCTCTCATGCAGTCTTCAGTTAAGGGCCCACGAGATAATCTCCAATAAACAAAATGTTATGCAATTATCATTAGTCTGGTAAAATCGATCGCATTTCAAATGCAAGAAAATATTTTTGAGAAATATTTTTTTGTATGAGGTTTTAATGACAAAGGTGATTAAATGGGCCCCATTTCATTTTCGTTATAGGGCGTCTGTGGAGATGTGAATATCACTGCCGAGGATGTGCTCTGTAATTTCTATCCCACCACAATCGTAGATCTTTCGCAGGGCGAGGTTCGCCAGTCTTGGCTTCTTAACGAGCACACAAAATACAGGACAGCACGGTTGAAGCAGGAATTGGCATCATTGTTAACGAGTTCCAAGCCGTGCCCAGCAATGATGCAGTTAGTTTTTTTTTTTCTGTTAAATTTGTTTTTTCCAATTTTACTAAAAAAAACACCAATAATGTTACAACGTTTCTTTCGTTATATTTAGAAACATCTTTCATAAAGTCACAGAACAAAGCCCATTGGTAGTGAACTTCATGGAAAAGGTAATTCGGACTATAATCATGCTCCTTAGACGACTATATTGCGCAATTAATATACACTGTATGATCACGTAAACAAGCGATCTGGCTTTTATGCAATATAATGTATGTAGATGCACATTTGGGGTATGGAACCTAACTGCAATTTTGATTTAAACTGACTGTAATTCTTTATTGTTAACCATCAGGTTTGGCCATTGGAATGTGATATTCAACGACGACAAGGTCTCGTCAAATTATTTATGAGAAGATTAGAATACCACGCGTTTGCTCTCGTTAAATTGGTTCAAGCTGCAGTGTAAGTATTAATAATCATACTTCTAGTTATAAATCTAACCTTACTCACATTGTGTTACGTCAGTGTTTTGAAAACTGTCAGACAAGGGCCAGATTAAAAATGTTTATAGTAGTTGTAGGCCAGATTGTAAGCGTTTTTAAGTTTTGAAGACCAAATCAAACATTCGTGTACGATAAGCTTAGTTGCACAGAATGGTTGGCGTATTAAAACTGATTTCTTGAAGGCCATGGACCAAATAATAAGTCAGTGGGGATGGATTTGGCCTATATTTGCTTACCTCTGTGAAATGCTTTTCTGATTGTTGCAGTTTTCTTTTATGACAAATTCGAAATCAATCTATTTACAATGTCATGCTATATTTTTTCCACTGTATTTCAGGAAAAACTCTTCCAATCAGACCGATGCCGCTCATCTGGTGAATAGGAAGGTACTTAGGCGACAACTGGATTTGGAAAGCAAGGCCGATTTTCTGGTTATCCTGGCATTAGCTGAAAAATTACACCCAGGGGTATACCATGCCACCATGCAGAATAGCTCTACACGGGATGAACGGAGTAACACACTACCATAACGGTTAGAATTTGATTCATTCTTTGTATAATTACACTTGCACACAAGCACTTAACCGAATAGTTATGATGGAACGGATTAATTATTTGATAAGTCTGCTGGTGCCAATTTGGTGAATTTTAGTGGAACAAAATATCATTAATTAAACCTTCTGGAAAATGATCCGACAGCTGTTGGGTGTGCTTTTGTATCAATATGAAAAATTCATTGTGCATCATAACTGATGTTTGCATTAATTGAAAATTTCAATTTGTGTCATAAATCATTGGAGAAGTTGTGCATCACTTCTCGTATTACGATATTTGTCAAGACCCAGCATTTTTTGGGAAACATTAAATTCAATCATTAAAAGGTCCGACTTCATTCTGTGAAATATATTTCATGCAATTCCGCCACCACACTTTTTTCTTAGATCTTGGAGTAAATGCAGCATTTCGATTGGGCAATCGGGAAAACCAATCGAAACACTGCATTTCAAGGCCGTGCTCCATGCTGTTTTTACCCTTATAGTTATGAAAATTCTGTTAACACTTTAAACAAAATGCCAAATTAAGAAAAAGAAATTTTCGTTTTCATTGGTATTTAAAGTTGAATCTTACAATAAAACCTGCGAATAGCAATAACTTAGTCGAAACGGATCGATTTTATACAGCAAAATTATCCTTGAAATATTGCATCCTTCCGACTAGCACAACTTTTAGTTTGTGCTATTCAATGTTTTTAAGAATAGTGGGGAAACGCTAAATTGTAGCTACGCTGCAGCACAGTGGTGCAATGCAGTGAATATTTTGGTTGCATAAGCTCCTACATTTCATGTAGGTAGTTTCACTGCAGTGCAATAATGTACTTTGGTGTTTCCCTCTTTTCTTAAAAAAATTGCAATCCAATGGAGACAAAAGTCTAATTGATACAAACAAACCATTATCTTACTTTTCCTAATTTGAAATTTTCTCTAGCGATATGGGTGAAAAGTTAAGATTTGGGTTTCCTTGAAAAAACTGTTGCATGTAAAATCTATCAACATTAGGGTACGAAAATTATCTTGTGACAGTCTATTAAAAAAGTAACACCTGATTCACACCAACGTTGATTTAGAACTGATATGGATCAAGAAAACTTTTGCGTGTTAATTCACACCGCAGAACTCAGTTAAACTGCTCACATGACATATAGTATACTGTGCCCTGTATACTATAGGTCATGTGAACAGTTTAACTGAGTTCTGCGGTGTGAATAAACACGAAAAAGTTTTCTTGATCCTCATCAGTTGATCTACATCAACGTTGGTGTGAAGGTCTTATGCTTCATGGTCTACAGATTAATCAGTTTTCTAACATTGGAGTCTTAGTAGACAAATAGTTGCCTAGATCAGAAAACTTAAAATAAAACAATAGACTTATGCAATAATTAATAACTTTAATCAAAAATAAAATTTAGTATTTTTAGTCAGTGTACACGTATTGCAATAACATGTATTGATAGACACCGGTCACGATTTCTTAGAGAAAATTGGTGATTGCTAAATAACCTTCACCACAAAAACGTTCTGTAATACTGTCAATTGGAAGAACATTAATTACTCTGGATCGCATTGCTTGATCAACCATTATTAAAGCCATAGTCCATTAATGTTTTCTGGCATCCATGCCAAGTTGATTATCTTATCAATTTAATAATTCGGGTAGCATTTCATTGTCATTCAAAGGCACGTGGCATTGATTTGTTCGAGCAGGAAGTGGGTGGCTTTCTTATTACAATTTGGAGGAAATTATATCTTTGTGTTTTATTGCAAGATCTTTTAATCTAAGAGCTTGAGCAATGGAACCAGCAATCTTCAAGCGTCCTTGGAAATAAGCCTACAAAATACAAATGTGTGGTTTTAGACCTGCCCTGAAACACAATTTAGAAGATGAGGGAATAAGTGGCTCACTTTCTGGGGATCCAGCTTTCCAGTGATAAAGTCCCCAATGTCCTCATCATTAATGGAGAATGTCACTGCGGGTGCAGGTGCTATATGACAATGAAAATTGATTTCTCAGTTTTGTGAATGTCCTCTAACTTAAGAAATATCTCCAATATAAATTTTGGTTTAAATTTACTGACCTTCGGATCCGAAGATCACTCGTCCAGAGCCGTTTTTGGCCTCCACCGTCCAAATGCCTTCTTTGCCTTCCTTGTTCTTGATTTTGAATCGGTAAATGGTGTTCACCAATTTGACATACTTGTCACCTTCCTATAATGCATCAACAAAACAGTTTAGAGCAGATGCAATCGACTTCTATAATTATGGAAATGACTGACCAAACTAAGGCCGGAATTCATAGTCGTATAAGTAGTACTTATTTGTATACTTTTAACACACAAGTTGTGCTTATTCGACGACTATGAATTCCGGCCTAAGGGTTAAATTGAAAAATCGAATCGGTGTTCCAATTGGCAAGAGCAGCTGCTCATTTGGCAAGCATGCTAAGATTGTAGCGAATCTTTAATATCAAAGAACACACGCTAACCTCTTTCAAGATCTCTTCCAGTTCTTTGAAATACAGGTGTGCATCGAAATCTTCAGGATTCACGTTTTCGGCTGCTACCGATCTGGTGTGGATCTGACGAGCTCCAACCGCATTAGCGCCAATCTGGTGAGGTCTGGGATTAAGCACAACACGTGAATAAAGGTATATGTCAGTTTTCCAAACTTAGTGATTTGTTGAACTGTGCATACCTCATATTTTGAGGGAAGCCATGTCGGTACATTGTCACCACTGCTGCTCCCCCAAGTCCAAGATTGTGTTGCAAAGCTATTTTGGCATTGGGCACCTGGCGCGGTCCAGCTTCGTTCCGTAGTTGCCAGTTCAGTTCAGCACACTGAGCAAGTCCTGATTTAACGAGAACGTTACATTTATACTGTTAAGTCTTTCTAAAGCTGGCTGACGCTATCCGACACTATCGTTATCTATAATGGTGCCATAACTGTTAACATGCATTGACCGAACCACTATGTATCTTTGCTTAATCGGAGACAACTCAATGGTTGCCCAGAATTATTCAGAAAACAACTTTAAGCCTTTGAACAAATTTCCACAATTTTTTATGATGGCAGGGTATTGTATCGAAGCTAGAAAACCAACCTACCCAGCTGGTATTCATGAATTGAAACAATATTTTACCTGTTGCACCCAATGGATGTCCTTTCGAAATCAATCCACCGCTTGGGTTCACCACGTATTTTCCTCCATATGTGTTGTTTCCAGAATCAATAAGCTCTCCAGCTTTGCCAGGTTCGCATAAACCTAACGCTTCGTATGTTATCAATTCGTTGGCAGAAAAGCAGTCGTGCAACTCGATGACATCGACCTTTTGCGGGCCGATTCCGGTCTTGCTGTAAACCTTGTCCGCTGCAGTTTTTGTCATGTCGTAACCGACCTTGTTTGTTAACGATTAAGAGAAATCTGTCAAGTCGTAAAATGATCTCTACTTGTGCAGAAAGATAAAAAGGCGTTCATGGTCTTGGCGCACCTACCATTTTCATTAGGCTGTTCTCGTCGAAAGTGCTTGGAAGATCGGTCGCCATTTCCATTCCCAAAATTTCCACGGCGTTCTTTTGCAGATTGTGCTTTTTAACGAAATTTTCCGATGCCAAAATGGCAGCTGCAGAGCCGTCTGATGTGGGGCTGATAACACGAAAATGAACGTTATTACAATGTTATATCTGTCTGTAACGAACTAACAGCACATAGCCCGAAATGAGCTCCAAAAACTTATTCGAAAAATTGCTCGGAGACTAGATGAAAGATTTGCCAAGGTGCCAGTTTACGAATGTTACAAAATATCTCGGACCGAGAAAAATTAATCTGATATCAGCTTTTTTTAAAAAAGATAACTAAGTTACAATAGGTAGTAGCCAAAAATGTGTACAACAATTATCAAATTTGCTTGCGTATGCAACTTTTTGGCCTAGAAATCAGGACTTTGACCAAAGGACGTTTTTACGATTGCGTTGATAATTTGAGTGGTGAAGTTATCAATGCCGATTAAACAACTTTTAACTTTTAATAGGAGGAAATGCATTCTTAAGCCCGGTTCTGCCACTGGAAAATTTATTCTTTGAAGAATGCATTTTTTTTCTCCAACCACCATACAAGTTCAACATGTTGTTATTGCGGGTCAGTGCAACAGGTGTCATTGACCTATTTTATTCCTCTACCGTGTGAACTTGATTCACCTAAGAATATGGCCTACAGTTATCTGGTCTCTTCAATTGAACGTAATTTCCTGCTCTGTTAAATATGCTAACTATTCTTACCAGCACTGAAGTTTAGTCAATGGCCCATAGATTTGTGGCGAGCCCAAAATCTGTTGCAAGCTGTATTCGTCTTGAAACTGCGAATTTCTAAGCAGAAAGTATTCTCGGTTACTTCAGTGTCAAATTCAAAAAAAATTATAATGAAGGTCAAGTACACCAGCCTGTGGCAAACTTACGGATTGCGAGTGGAATGCAAATGATTCTTGTATGCTATTTTAGCAAAGTGTTCTGGTTTTGTTCCTGAAATTCACAATTGTTCCAGTTTGTTCAATTCTAAAAAAAAATCGTTCGCCACTTCCTAGGTGATTTTTATCTTGCGGCCCGGCTCACCGTATTTTTGCATGTGTTCCTCTCCAGCAGCACCAAACATTTGAGCTGCGATGGCTGTCCCCTGTAATTCCCGAAGGTTGCACAGCACTTCCACGTGACGATCCATGGGATTGGTTCTATCCTCAAACTATGCCAAGGTGGAAGCCAACCATTGGTTAGTAAATAATGGTTCACCAACCAAAACATGTTTTGCTAATTTTTTTTTTTACGGAAGCTATATTTTGATATCACGTGAAAATGAGCAAAAGGATTGTATCATCACCTTCGATGTCAGCGAGCCTCTCTCCATTTTTTCAAAGCCCAAAGCAAGTGTGCATTCTGCCAATTCTATATTAAATGCGTAATGATTTTTTTCAACATTAATTGCAGTTTTGAGACATTTTTATGATCAATTCTGATTGTACGTAGCAAATATTGTAATAATTTGACTAAACTAATTTTACTTTACTGCAACTATTTTTTTGAATTGTTTATGCTGATTAGAATTTGCTTTAGTAATGATAATTGCTCAATTAGATAGTAAGCCTTCTATTATGTTTTTGTCACTGCAAACTGTCGTGATATGATTTTAAAGTGATGCTGCTTCACCTGCTACTTTTTTAAGAAAACTAATTTTGAATTTTGATATGAGGGAAAGGAAAGTTTTCTGCTTGCCTAATGCAGACAATCCCTATTCATCAAATGCAAAAGTTGTATTCCTTGGAATCAATTTTTGGCTGCTGCATCAATATAATATTTTTTATATAATATATTATTTTTTGATTGTTTTGGACTTAATGTTTCACAAAATTTGTCTAAATTCAATGTTATGAAAATTTTGGCTAGCTACAAATATGAGGAATTTATATGATTTTTTTGTGCATTAGTTGCTATTCAAAATGTTATTGCCAATGTCCGTACCTCCTTCAACTAATTGCTTTGCTAACATCAAAGCAGAAGATCCAGTAGAGCAATTGTTGTTTACCTAAATTAGGAAACAATTTAATTGCTATCAGTTTATCATTCAATTATTAGGTTCAGAGATATGTTTGTGTTTTTAAGATATTCTTACGTTGTAAATAGGGATGCCAGTCAAACCCATTTGATATAACGCTCGTTGGCCACAAGTTGAATCGCCTAAGTTATTAAAAAATGGATGGAATTTGTGCTCAATTTTTATCACATATTTGAGATATAATGGCTTTCTGATACAGTGCAGAAATCGGAGCCAACTGATTAGAAATCTTAACAGATTTAATTTATATTTTAAAAGAAGTTTACCATAAACATAGCCGACACATGCTTGTTCTACGGCATTGTATGTTAGACCACTGTCTGCAAGGGCCTTTGTAACTATAAAGAATCCATTTTGAGGCACATATAAGCATTTTATTGTCATGTTATGGTTAATTATATTTTCGTTTGAACAGTCTTATACCTGCTTCTTTTGCCATATCAGGATAATCAAAATCCATACGTCGACCAGGTTTCTCAAACTATATTCAAAATACAGAATGACGTTGATTTGATGAACATCGAATACACTGTAGTTCATTTTAAAAGCACCGAAAACATCCTATTACTTCATGGTCATCATTTTTTTTTTTCAACAAATTAAATTCGTCCTTATAAACTTTATAGTGTAATGACATTTTGGAGCCATAATGAAAAGATAAAAATTAACATTTGGGGAGCAAGTATACTGCATGACCCAAATATACATTTCAATTAAATTCTAATATTGCTTTAAACTATTTTTAAAAATTTTATAGTATGCTTGTATGAATAACATTTAGGCAAAATCTTGAAAGTAGGACGCTTTAAAGTAAATGCATCACGAGACAAACTTAAATTTAAAATAATTGCCCATATAAAACTTTTATCGTGTTGTCACAAAAAAAAAATCAACATTTTAAAAGTACAGTAAAACCTGCTGAAGGTGACCACCCAAAAAATTGGCAAAGTCGGTTACTGTATACAAATGGTCACTCTACAAAGAATAGAGGGATTGAGCACGCCTTCCTTAACCCCGTCAACTGATTTACCTTAACGAGAACGCATTGGAATAACATAGTGCTGTCAATGTGGTTAACATTAAGGGAGCATTAAGGGAGGCGTGCTCAATCCCTCTAATTTTTATGAAGGAAAACTTATATACATCTATGCACTAAAAGTTTATGATCAGTGGTCACTTTACCAGGTTTTACTGTAATACTTTTATGGTTTATTGTAAACTCTTTTGCCCCTGCCACACTGCATACTACAGGCTGATTGTAGGGTAACGAATTAAAGATTTAATGCAATCTTGATGTTATTTAAATTTAAAAACAATTTGAAAAAAATGAAAAAAACTTTGGAAAGGTAAAATATGAGTTTTTCACAGCGCAGTCTCCTAACTTTTTAAATAAATGTTTTTTTTTAATTGAAAAAAATAATACAAGACAGTAAAGCAAGTTAACATTGGAAAGTTTGTATTTTGCAGTAAAATTTGTCTTAATATGCTGATATTTTACTTTATTAAGGTACTAAATCATGTTGTTGTTTTTGTAAATTTGAGAATATATATTTTTTTATTATAAAAATTTTAAACAAGTATAGCAATATATACCGGTAGAAGAATAAGATATAGGTCTGTATACATCCAAAGGTAATTTTAATTTTCTCAATTTTCTTATCAAATAAACCCAAACCTTGAAATTTAATATCATCAAGCTGTTATATATTTGTATAAAACAGAACATCTATAAATTCTGTTTGATGTTTCTGGTATACGTATATTTTATATACTTTATGATTCATTATAAACAGTTTAAACATGAACCAGGTCAACCTATATCATATAATATGATCACATGTTCGGAATCATACACAGTGCGCTAGGGAGCGCATACCATAAAATACACGGAGCGCAGGCGTTCAAGAGCAACCATAGATGTACTTTGAAATGGGTCTAAAGTGCAGACGAACTTAATCTCAAATTCAATCATTCGTTAAAAATTAAACGTATAACGTCGCATGACGCTAAAAGTTTTCGAAAAAAAAAATTATATAATATTGTCAATATAAACTAAGATATAATCTAGCTGGAAAAAAATACAAATACGTATAACTTTGGAATAAATTTCTGTGGTAATTCGATCAGCATGACGTAGCCGAAATCGTATTAGAAAAAAATCCAAGATCGAACTATAGGTTATTGAAACGCGTTTTAACGTGTTTAAAATAAAATTGATTTCAAATGATCATTTATTTACCTTGGTCATGCCAACCCCAACCACGTAGACCTTTCGCAGCATCTTTGCTCCTCTCGCAGCCATGTTTCAAGAACGAGTGATGCGCATGCGCTCTTCTTCACATATCTGAAGGGGTGGTTCACTATTCGTGTATTCGTGCGCGTAGATAAGAAACCTATTTCTCATCAAACAATTGTATTAAATTGATTCAATTTTAATTTTTTAAAGCCAAATAAATTATTTTGAATACTTATGTGTTTGGGTTAATCGGCATGGCTCGTAGGGTGAAAGAAGGCCATTTTTATCCTCTCGGAATAATACACGATGTGGGGTAGGTGAATTGACTCGTGTAATTTTTGGCGCGTTCATTGTTGTTTTGCGTACACTATATTAGTTTTTTACGTTAAAAATGACTTGATTCGACCGAATGGGATCAACAATAATTCGCGTAAATGACTTGTAAGTGCATTTCTGCAATGAAATTCGTCGGCCAGGTCCGAAGACTGGCCGAGTACAGCTTGTCTTAAGGTAAGCCAACCGTCGAAATTAATACAGTGGGAAAAGGGCCCATTTTGGATGGCTAAGCCGCTTTTGCCGATACGTTCTTGTATTGAAAATAAAAGTGGAAAAACAGGAATGATTGCTAATAAACGATCGGAGCATTATTTTCGCCCTACCAAACGTCAACGCGCTTAACTTTGTCGTGGACGTTTGCTGTTCGCAATCACTAGTTGTGAAGTGGCTCATGAAATTTTGTTGCTTGGCTTACAGCTCCAT
This sequence comes from Xestoiulus laeticollis, assembly GCA_034698905.1. Taxonomy (NCBI): domain Eukaryota; kingdom Metazoa; phylum Arthropoda; class Diplopoda; order Julida; family Julidae; genus Xestoiulus; species Xestoiulus laeticollis. The sequence goes on along the minus strand of JAQGCC010002028.1, from coordinate 2,124 downwards.
CTATACTCTTAGGCTTACGTCAAGTAGAATTTTCCCAAGGATAGGCCTAAATAAGTTGGAATAATTTCACTAGATGTGGCCAAGCCAACCTAGTTTCACTGTGATTTCACTCAAGCTGGATACCTAACGATGATGTAAGTCGATCGTTCTAGTCGAATCTGGTCGATTTTTAGTAAAATTATAGCTATTTTAGTGTTCAAATTTGCTATTGGGTTCGGTTTAGTTCGGCCTTTTGCCGCTAGATGTCGAGGTGTTGTCGCTGACAAGAAAGAAGGAAGTCATTGACATTGTTGCTGATTGCACTTAAAATACAGATTAATTAATGCAATTTTGTGAATAAAAAGCACTGAAAATTGCTTACAAATGACTTATAAAACTTTGCAATGCTATTTTTATTTAGAGGGACCTTGCTTGTTGCTGTATTTCGGATATGTAACTTTCCTATTTATACTACTGCTGAGATTGCTCAGCAGTTTGGTCCAAGGTATTTTAATAGGATTAACGACCGGGATTCATGTTTTGGAGTAGTTAGGTGCATTTTATGGTATAAAGTGAGTTGTATACATTACTAATTTATATTTATGGAATACAGACCACAATCCAGATTGATAATAATCATAATTCCAGAGTTTAGTATGAACAAACCTAGCTTTAAGATTGCCTCCCCCTTAGATGTTCAGTGAATTCTCTGTGATACTACATGTTATATTAGCTGGTACTGCATTTAAACCTAACATGGTTGTTTTACAACCATTTATTAAACTGATTTTCACAAGCTTGATGCATTCTCGGACGGCTCTATACCTTATCCAGCAGTTTTCTTGATACTTTTTTATTTGTTTGTAGGAGTGGCAGCGTGACCAGCCCCTAACATTGGTGCGGCCACCATTAATGACCATTCGACATGAATGGAGAAATTCCAAGTGTTCCCATCACCACGTTGGCAGGAATTGCCAGCCTCACAGACTGTAAGTAAACTTACTGTTTATTTCTAAGCTAGTGCTATAGATAATGTTAATCATTCTTCATAAAACATGTAATGGGCAGCATCACGTCATTAATGGAGAGAGCAAATTTGTCGCAAGGTTTGTCTTGTTTGCAAGATGTAACATGTTGGGCTTGGAATGGGTGAGAAATTGACCACGAGGTCTGGTAGACGGTTCATGGCGTTTCTATCAAAACATGTTCCATACTTGTTTTGCTAGGGTTCTTGATGGTTTTGTGAAGGCGGCTGGCCTGTTATTGAAGCATATACATGTATGTAAGCCCTGATGCAGGCTTGCACATATTTGACGTACAATGATGGGTTGTTGGGAATCTCCATTTTATTAAAGTATGTTTAGGCATGTAATTATGCATTATACAAATATGTTTGTAGAAATATGTAACTGATTTAACAAATTTTGCAATTCTTATTGAAAAATCCAATCATTAACTATGACTTTAACTTTATAAATCATTGTAAATCAGCCTTGAAACGTTGTCGTGCTTCGTTTATTAGTAGGCCTATTAATGAGGGCAATTCTGTGAAAATTAGTTGCTAACATAATGGTATGAAAATGACTTTGGTCTAGCAATGATTTGAGGCTAGCAAGGAATTACTTAATTAAACAAATAAAGAATAAGAAGCAAACTCATGTTTAGTTTTTCCTGTAATTCCAAAGGTTATAAATCTATTTTTGTTTATTAATTTTCTTGTAATGGATCTTGCATAAGCTTTAGGACAGCTGTTAACTCAATGAGAAGTATTCTATAGGTCAATTCATGCAATGTTAAAATTTATTGTTTTATCACATCATAAAGGCATGCATTATTTCAAAAAAGTATGCTTGTACAATCAGCAATGCTTTGCTTTGGTATGTTTATGACATTAATACATTTTAAACAAACTGTACATGCCGACATTTGAATAAATAATGCGAGTGTGATTATCCAGAGATGAATCGATTCAACCTTTGTTTGACAGCACTGACGTGGTTTCTAAGCTCCCCTTTCGGAATTTTTTTTACGGTATAGACCAGCGGTCGGGGAACCGGGGTAAATTACACCAAATGGGGTAAAAATGAAATTTTTTTGGGTAATAGGGAAATTTTTCTAATATTTAAATTTATATATTTAAAGTTA
>JAQGCC010002027.1:0-20253 GCA_034698905.1 Xestoiulus laeticollis | reverse complement strand
AACAAAAGGGAAAAACAACAGCTTGAATTTCGGCCCCATCTTAACCATTGTGGATCATAGTGGGGATCGCCCCCTTATAGCAGCTAGCTATGGTATTCCAGTGTCAATATGGAAAATAGCCCAATTCAAAATATAATGCATACATTCTAGCTAAAGGTGATGTACGTACGTAGTTGTAGGGGATATTTTAACTAATAATTTAGTCGAGGTACCAATTGAAGTACGTGTAAATGAGAGGGTCTTATAATAGGCTACTGCATGGTTATGGCATAGCAATCAACCTGGCCATCAGGTGGACTCTCGAAATCATTCTTGAAACTCGACAAGATCGAGCAGCTGTCCTGATAGTTGTACAACATCAGAATGGCACATCGGAAGTGCAACCTGTACTCTGTTTTGAGCTCCTGGAAAATTGTCCGAATTCTATTTCGGCTAAGTGGAAATAGTATTTGTGAACATGTACCCAATTGTTTTCATTGCTATAATTTTGTCAATTAAATAAGCATGCAATTAGTAATGTGTAGATCAAATGTCAAAAAGTGTCATTTCGGCATTATACACATGCAAGTATATGATGGTAGTAAAAAAGCTGTGAAATATGAAAACATCCTTAGCTATGCTTACAATGACTGCATTTGTAAAATAGGTGGTAGGTGAAATCTAGGCACAATTTTATTGCTTAAAAAAATGAGCATTAAATGTCAATTTTTTTTTCAGTTTACCATTGGGTGGAAGTCAACGTTAAAATGCGAATGTTGAACTTGGGTAAGCCAACTGATGTGCCAAAACTGAACGAAGCCATGGCCATTGAATTGGGTGCAGAACTACTAGGTGAGGGCATCATATTCACCGTGGCAGCAGCTTGCCTTATTGCTGAATATATTCGTTCATCTAACAAGGAGAGGGATAAAGAAGAAGCACGGGAACAGAAATTTGAAGAGATGCAAAATACAATTATAGATATGGAGATGCGTCTTCATCAGCAGGAGGCTAAGATCAGAGAACTAGATCGCCTCAGCTTTGGAATGCATTCATCTATAAGCGATCTCTGGCGCAAGAATAAAAAACAAACTCCTGTTAGTGAACAATCGAGTGCATTGCAGCCCTCCACAACAAAAGAAGACCAGTTACCTCTAATTAAGAAAGCTATAGATGAAGCAGACAAAGTAGTAAAAGGGAAACAAAGATAAGGATTTTTGTAATTAATGTAAAAATAAATGTTTATAGTAAGGAGAGCTTAGAAAGCAATAGAAGAATTAGCAGGGTGAAAATCATTTTTTTTTGTAAATAATTTTGAGCCCTTTAAGTTAAAATTAAGTTAATAGCGGGTTTGAGGGCACGCTCAATCCCGCTAATACTTGTTTTCATGGCATTTACATGTAGATTATCCTGAACTTTAGTTTTAGGATTGTGGATTCCTTTTTTTTTTTTTTTTGATAATCTGAACATTCTGACATTCAATAGTCCCTTATGTTTGATGGCTTAATTAATAAGGTTCTATTAAAAAATTTAAAAAACGTATGGTACATCTTGAGAATTAACGCTTTTATCATAGCTTTTTAAAAGATAGCACTGAAAACCTGCTTTGGATGCAAATATATAAATTCAGGTAGAGAAAGGCTGATAAATAAAGTAAGTTCTTGTGTAATGGTCTAGCTGCCTTCTGAAATTGTAATAAGAATCAAGGTTTTCACAAAGCAAATGTAGGCTGTTTTGTAATACACACATGTATATGTAAATATATCAAAAATTACAATAAAATCATAAATCAGTCGTGCTAAATTAACTGAAACCAAAATATTATCATTCAGTTTACAAATAAATTCTGCATGCTGAGATGTCAAAATGTCATCAAATTTAATGGTACAACCAGTTGTTATTTTAAACAACTATAGGCCTATATATGCAAAAGTTATCAAATATTTCATATCAAGTATACAATTCTTTTGACCCTCCCCAATCGTCTGTGCTAAAATTAATGTCTTCATAGTTGTGATTCAATGGAATCCAAAATTGGTTATTGTTGAAAATAACTGATTTTCGATTACTAATTAAGTTACCAATTAATCAATTATTATGCTTTATTCGTCAACTATGCTGTTGAAACACAACTATGATGTGAATTAATACATATTTGCTACAGAATTTTTTTGAGAAAGTCTAGAGATTTGTATTTAAAATAAATTATCTTTCGTCTTAGTAGAGCATAATCGTAGCATTAAAATTTATATCATAGGACAGATTTTATTCCGAAGCTGATTTTCTAGTATTAAAAAAATAGAAAACGTCTCCCTAAAAAACTAATTCTGTACATATACAACTATAGCCCTAATCTCTGTGTGCCATAAGTTGAAAAATGGGGAAAAACTGGCATGTCAGTATGCTAGAAGTGAGATCTAAAATTAGGAATAACCAAAATGTGGAGAATTGAGAGATTAGAAATACACAATGTTCAATTTTATCCTTATCAAAATATAATGTATTAAATGTAGTTATTAGAGCATATTTTGAGAAAATTAATTATAGCTTTAAGATTATTTTAAAATAAAATTGTTTTTGTTTTCAATGACAATTGTTTTATTTATTCAATGAAAGCCTTCTTGAAATCTCTTAGCCTCTTAGTCTTTCAAAATGAACCCCTGTTAAATCACCAGTTTAATCATTTTTATTTCATAAAAAATACCAAATTGATGACAAGTGAGAATTTAAAAGAAAAATTTAATTATAGTGCAATGTAAAAAAGCCGCCACCTTTGTATTTCCCTTGTCTATCTCTTCTAGTGAACATTAGCTGCATTACTTCAGCTTTAATGCAAATCATTGTTGAGGTAATCCAACAAGCCTGAGACTTTCCTTCCACAATTTATCAGCAGCGATGTCATCTGTTGCATTAGCCAACATTGGTTCAATGGCACAATCCCTAGAACCAAAAAATGTTCAATATATCATTAAAATGAATGCAGTCAACGCTTGCAAATCGAATTTTATAAATCTTAGATACTTTAATAAGTTTTCATTTTCTCAAATAGTTTATAGAATTAAAATAAAGTACATCGTTTATCTGAGCATCCATAGTCATATTTATATTTTCAAGTGTTATAAAAATTAAGGGGGCGATCCCCACTATGATCCACAATGGTTAAGATGGGGCCGAAATTCGAGCTGTTGTTTTTCCCTTTTGTTTTGAAAATTTTTTGAAAATTTTTTTTTAAACAATTTTTTTGAAAAATCCTTTAGGTGTCCATTTGGTCCATTGGGGATCATAGTGGGGATCGCCCCCTTAAGTGAAAAAACTGAATATACATTGCAAAGAGGAAAGCCATGCAGAATTCCAAGATTTAATGTTTTCATTCTACAAGAAACTTTCCAGTTCAATATTTCTTGGCGCATTTTTCTGGCACATGATTTTTTTTTGGTAATCCATAAATGTATATAAAGTTCTTAATGGTTAACCATATACATGCAAATAGAAGATAAATACAAACCTAAAATAGTGGCCAGTCACCTGCCCGCATTCACGTGAAACTGCACAATGAATAGTGGTTTGAGCTCCTTCTTCTGGAGTCTTGAAAAACAGCTTTACAGGTAGCCAGTTCAGGATTTTCGTAATGCGATTACTTAGAAATGGGAACGTCCGGAAAATTGGTGTATTTACCACTCCAGGATGTAAAACATTTACCGTCACTCCTGTGCCTGAAAATATAAATATGATAAATCTGAGTTGTGAATAATGTTATTCAGAAAAATCAGAATAAAAAGTTAAAAAATGTGATAACTTCCCACAAACTGTGATGTTGATCATAGAATAGAACAAAATAATACCTTCCAGTTTCTTGGCTAGGCTACGTGTAAACAGAATTTGAGCTAGTTTAGATTGGTCATATGCTTCTCTTCTGTCAAAACTATTCTCAGCAAGTAAATCGTCAAATTTAATTCCAAAGCATCCTTTATATGCTAGTGATGAGACGTTGATGATTCGGCTTGGAGCAAATGACTTCAATTTATCAAGTAGTAGCAGTGTCAACAGAAAGTGTCCTGTAATTCAAATTCACGGCATTTAAAGGTTTTAAGTTTACTCCAATGAATGTAGTTTTTTTAAAATCTAAAAAATATTTTTAATATATCGTCAATGAAAATAATAAACTGAAAAATTTGGTTGTGATATCAGATGATTTATAATGGCTAAGTTTATTTGAAGTGTTTTTCATCTCAAGTTTGAAAATAAACAAAAAACTCTCAAACATGTTATTTTGCACCTACCTAAGTAATTTGTTTGAAAGGTGATTTCAATGCCATCATCAGTGATGGAGCGAGGAATGTAAAACACACCAGCATTATTTATCAAAATGTCCAATCGCAATTCAGCTACAATCCAAACACAATTTAAAATAATTTAAAATTGATTTCAGAAACAATAAAAAATATTTTGGATATATATTTTCAAACTTCAAAACATACAAGCATTCAATAGTTTGTTATTTGTATGTACAATTTTCTTGAAAATTGAAATAAGAAATTTCACAAATAGGCTGATACATTAACAAATGTATAATTACAAGTAATTTATGCTTTGCACCAGTTTATAAGTAGAAACACAAAATACTGCAAAGCATAAATTTACTTGTAATTATAAACTTGTTACTTAGTAATGTAAGAATGATAATGAAGAGTTATAGATAACAAAAATGATTTCTTCCAAGTTTAAAAATGTTTAACATTGTATGATTAAAAAGCACTGATGTTAATATAATATTGGACTGAAACTTACAGGCCTGAAATTCCTTAACGAAACTCTGCACTGAAGCAAATGAGGCCAGGTTTAAATGCATAGCTTTAATTTGGTCATTTTGGCTGCTTATCTTTAATTCATTAACAACCTCATTTGCTTTGTCCATGTTGGTACAAGCTAGGATAACTCTGGCACCTGTAAAAATATGCAACTTGAAAAGTATTTTCCATTTTTAATGCAAATATATTCTTTAATGGTTTCATTCTTATTTAAAGTTACCTTTGGATGCCAATGATTTTGCAGTTTCCTTCCCAATCCCTCCATAACCACCAGTGATAATAACAGTCTTGCCATCTAATTGTCCGGGGCAGTGACATCTTCCTCCTGCAAAATATTTCCTGTAAAAACATTTATTACTTTTGTTTAACAAGTTCTTAATCAGGCTCAGCAATGAAAATTTGGATGGATCAGCATAGAATATACAAGGATATATGGTAAAGAACATGGTGCAGGTGATAAATCATCCAAGCATTTTTATCAGAAATACTTAATTGTGGATAACAAAAACCAAGACAATAAAATCAAAAACCAAAGGAAATTGACATTTTTTTTAAATACAGGGATCTTGTGCACATGAGGCTTAAAGGGTGACTTACAATAGCCATACTTTTAAAAATGCAAAATGAGTCGATGGTCGAGCATCATAACACAGTGAGTCAAAGGAATTCGATCTTTTTGGAATTTGAAGAAGTTGACTCAACTGGTAATAATTAGTTGTTGGAGAGCCTGTATAGGAGCAATCCCTTTTGAATGTAACATAATTCTGTAATTTCCCAACAGTCTGTCCATTGCCTGCAGGAACATAATTTATAGTTATAATAGTCTATAGAAAGAACAAATTTAGCATAGGTGTTTGGAATACAACTAGCATCATCACGGATTCGTGCATATCATTCAGTTATCGTAATAAATTAATCATTTTATCACATTAGCTAGCCAGCTAGAGAATATTTGTCCATATGGGATCCCATTTGGAGACGCTTCGAAGCCTCTGAACTGTATAGCCTATATATACATTTAGTATTTGACTTTTGTAAAAAGTAAATGGAAAAGTAAATACATACAGGTTAATTAATTTGTGTACTAGTATAATTTGTTTCTCAAACTAATTAGGATTGCTTTCAATTTGCTGACATGTGTGACGTACTACGGCCTAGCTCTTATAACACTGCTGCTGGAGTCTATAGGCTATACAATTTGACCCAAAAAACATGGAGTTTCCATCTAGAATCCTTAGCCTATATCCTAATTAAGATATATTATATAGCCTTCATGAGGTGCAACGTTTACCAGCTGATATATTGTTATACACTGGATCTGGTTTTATATACATGGTTGCAGAAGTTGCTCTCCCAAATAAAAGCTTAAATTATACGTCTTTCTTTGGAATTTCGTTGAAATGGAACGTATCAAACTTAAAGAAATGTTGAAACTTATAATCAGTTATAGGTACCTGATTAGGTAAAATCCTGTTACAGCAGAAGTTAGAACAACCCCTAGCATAGACCCATAATTATTTAACCCACGAAAATTAAATAATGACATAAATGAAGACATTTCAAGTTGTTGCAATTAACTACTAGTACAATATGTTTAAATTACAAACAACGATTCGATAAACAAAAGGACATTTAATGACGACTTTGTCACAAAAAACTCATAAATCTATCAAATAACGTCACCTTCCACTTCCAGACAGCATGCAGCAGAACTAGGCTCAACCTAGCCAGTCAACACATGTACAAATTCCATTGGCTAAAGCGCCTTAAAAAATATCACATATCGTATAAAGTTTCGAAATGATTGTTTTTCGTGGCACAAGAAATCAACTTTAGTAATTTTGTTCAATCGTTTTGATTGCTCGCGCCATATTACCTACGTGTTAATTGTATAATCAAGAAAAGTAGTCAATGTACGAAGTTGGAATAACCGTAGAATGGCACATTGCGGTTATTGTTCACAGTAATAATGGAATTCCGACTATTTCCATTGCCCAAAGCGCCGTAATAAAAATATTTTTCACACAATGCAGTGCGAATCTGTCATGGCAACGAAGCGAATTTTCGATACTTGATTTCTATAAACAGATTAGAAGTTAAAAATTTTTAATTTGAAATACTACTGAAGAGATGAGGGATTGTAACAACTCGCTGTTTATCTTGCTAAAGTCGTAATAATTGGAAATTAAAGTGGACAAAGTCATAAATATGTGAATAATATGTGAATAATATGTGACCATCACGCGCATCGTTGGAATTAATTTGGCCGGACTAAAAATGTGAGCTGTGAACTTATAATAATTACTGCTTAATGGAAAGAAATTATTTACAAATTAATTAATGTTTGAATAAATGAATTATTTTACAATTTTAACAATTAATGAATGCATTTGAACGTAGATGGGGAAATTTACAAAAGGGGCCATGCATAAATTATGTCTCGCCAAAACAGAGCTTTATATAGACCCCTCACCCCCTGTCACGGACCGTCACAATTTTATAAACTCCCCTATTTAATTATGTCACAAACTCTTAACACCCACCCTCCCATGGCAAAAAAAAATCAACAATAAATAATTTTTAAAATTATAAATAAATCTCACATGAATTTTTTATAAATATATACTAGTATTTTAATTAATATAAAATTAAAATTATACATTCATGCATCTCTTATTAACCAATTTTCATGCAGTTCAAGTCTCTTTCCAACAATCTCCCCTACAATTTTTTGACTACAAATTGTGACATAACGCCATGGCTGACTCCCACCCCCTCCCCTGTCACAATCTGTCACAAAAAGCTGGATCCCCTCCCCCCCCACAAGCGTGACATCCATTATGCATGGCCCCAACGTGACGTAGGCTAGTATAGTGAATTAAACCTGGTAAAGTGACCACGCACCACTGCGCATAGTGTCCACTTTTCATAAATTGGTAGTGCATACTTGTATGTTTTCCTTCATAAAGATTTTCTGTATAGTGACCACCTGCATACAGTGACCGAATTTGGCCATTTTTTGGGTGGTCACCTTTAGCAGATTTAATTTACTGTATAATATATATATTATATAATATAAATATTTAAAGATGCAATTGATCGTTGTTCCACTCGGCTGCAAAATGAATCTAGAAACTATTAACTTTTAAATATAAATACCCTTAAATATTTTTTCTAGGGTGTATTCTAGTGCAAAAGATTCCAGAACTCAGCATATCCTTCAAACAAAATACCTACATGACCTCACAATACAGCACATTTACATGCACCGGTGATCGAACTACATACAGGCACCATGCCACATAGGATCAGCCCACCACTTCTTAGTGACCATAAAAAACTGTTTGTGTGTAACCGCCTGTTCGAAACATTTTTTGGAGGTGTGCGTTTCTTTTTCGGTTATTCGGTGCCCCCAGTCGTATATGCAGTCCAATTTTTGATGCATCAGATGCCATTTCTCGTTGGTTTGTTTTTTACACTTCTATACGAAAATGATATTCTGTCGCTGTTGGTTGCCTCCTGCATTTGTGGAGTATTAGTGGCATGCATCGTGGGTGTCAAACAAATCATTATCATCAAACTGCATTCCAACACCAGTCCTGTTCTAGGGATACGGCCAGAGAACAAAATACCTGATGTTCTTGAGGACGACTTCATCATTTCTGAAACGAGTTTTAATAGAGATACAGCGCGCTATTTGTTTCCAAAAACTAAATTTTTTATCAATTACCTGATCTATTCAACACTGATTGGGATTCTGACGGGCTATGGCGTCGTTTATCTCTCGCCATCCCGGTTAAGCTGCTTGTTCAGCAGGTCTGCCATCGTCTATCTAATCTTTATCATTGGATGGATGGCTCTCTGCACTGCCGTTTATTCGTTGTCGGTGAGAGCACCCCCAGAAACTGCAACATTTCAACTTGTAGACCAGTGGGAAATTAAGCCGTTCATGAGGCCCTTCTACGTTGCAGTGTGTTTTGCCGTAGAATTGATTTCATGGTAAGTAACTTATTGACTCAATCACTGAATTAAATTACATGCAAAATATGTTACGGTTGCAAATTTCCAAGCAGTGTTTCACATTAAATTTATTATTTGTAACACGAAAGTTCAGTAACATTATAATACATTAAGATAATATTGTTTTTATTCGTCTCTTACTTTTTTATGCCAACAGGTATTCCTCATCACAGTTGACATTAAATGCAACCATGCATATTATTTTTGTGTTTTTACCTCTACTTTGGCTTTTCAACTTACTACCTCCAATAGATGCGCTCTTTCTTTGGGCCTTGGAACAGATTCATGTATGGGTGGCTGGTGGCTCACCATCAAATTATTTACACAAGTACGTTTTAATAATGTTTTCATGCATTGACAAAGTTGTTAAAAGCATAGTGATTGCGCAGAAACTGTAGACACCCTAAGATTTACAACCTAAGATCAGTCAGTTGTTTTTATTATTATTTTTTGGCAAGCCACAAACAGGGCATCAAATTTAATTTAAATTCTAGAATTATAAAATTTGCGCATTTAATATCTCGTGTAAAAATTCTTTTTTAATTAAAAGCCTTGTTTGAGGCTAGCCAAATGTACGTTTCCAGCCTAGTGTGGCCTGTGGCTTAATTTCTTCTATTACTTAATTTTACATTCCTGCCTAATGATTTTTGTCTATATTTATATTTTTAGGCTACTTTATCAACTGGTGCTGTGGATTTCATCTGTGATTCTCATATTTTTTTCGCCCAATAACTTGATTTTGCTACTTGCTGCAATACTGGGCTATCTCCTCAGTTTAGACATAGGTTAGTTAAACTAATGTGATATACATATATTGAACTCAGTATAGCACTGAAAACGCAATTTTTAATGTGCATGCTCAATACATTTTTTATTCAAGATATGCCCCTATACTTCTTTTTTTTTAAAACTATTTCACATTTTTACCCATCATAAAACATGGATTTTTTAAAATTGGAACCTCTAACAATCTTATTCCGCAGATTCCTAGTTATTCTAGGTGTCTTAATTAATCGTACGAGATCTGTCCTAACAAAAATTAAAAGATAACTTTCCACCTAACCTAATACCTTCTAAAATGGTTTTCACCATAACGTTTTACAAAATATTGATCCTACGTATTTCTGATTTTTTTTTTCAGGTTATCTACTGCAAAGTGCTCTTCTAAAGTTTTCACGAAACTCAAAATCAAGCTTCCCAGTAAATTGGTGGCACTGCTCAGATTTTTTTTTCTTCACACTGATGTTCCTGGCAATGCTGTCTTTATCCCTTGGAATTCACTTTGGAATTTCTGCTGTGACAGTTCGAGTCAGCAATATTTGGGTTTCATGTCTTGGTTGGATTTTATTATTGCTGTTTGTCTGCACTTGGTTTGGAAGCTGTAGTCAGTCTGTCTATATTTGCGGAGGCCTAATACGGAATTGCTGCTATCCTGCCAATGTAAAGCGTTTCCTAGATTTTGTCAAGGCTCTTAACCGCTTAGAGACTTTAGGACACACAAGATCTGTGCTTATTTATATTGGTGAGCTTGACCGTAATACATTTACATTACGTTAAGATATCCATTATACTTTAATTTCTTATTGATTTTAGTGGCACCACTCGTGTTAAATGCATATCTCACAATGCTGCAGATGTCATCATATTTTAAAGGCCCATGTGATACTACGTTATGTCATTTGATTTACTCCATTGCCATTTTACGAGCCTATCGTTGGGTAGGGAGAACTATTTATTATCAATTTCATTACAGTAATGGAAAAAATGCACTAGGTTTTTTTCTGTTCGCCATTCCTGTGTGTTTCAAATTCTTTTATAGGAATGACAATGTATAAATCAGTATATTATTGCAATGTGTTGTTGCATGTTTTTTTTAAATAATGTTGCATAATCTTATAATTTATTCAACTGGTTTCATACATGAGAATGTATATTATGTATATTCATTATACCTTTTTTTTCCATAGCATTGGCAGCAGACTGAAAGTGCCTTATTCGAGGTTACCATTTTTCACATCGTGATAGAATGCACAAATCTATCTCACTACATAAATGACAGCACAGTTGTTCTTCTTTTCCTTGCCTTAATTATGGATAGAATTCATAATTTAATATCCAAATTGCACACTTATACTGTTTTGTTAGTATCAAGCATTACTCAAAAAAATCAGCTTCATCCATACAGTGGTGTTTTATTTGGTATGTATAATTACCTGTTTTCTTAAATACCCATACCTTGCTATACAGCCTGAATGTTGTATAACGAATCATTTATTTTCGTATAAAATTACAAATTTCATTAGTCCATCACTCAATTGTTTTGCTTTACTTTCTTTGCTTTTTTTTTATGCTGTAAATATATATGATGTGGTTTTCTCTGTGCAGAACTCGTTATATCACAACTTTAAAAAAATGCTTTCTTAAGTCATTTCCAGACTTTTTTTTGGGCGTATATTGCACAAATGCTGACCATAAGTCGAAATTTACCCATTATTAGAAAATGCCGTTTTTGCTAAAGGCATACGAAGAGTTGCAGTATGGCGAGGTGTTGGTGTACTACATGCACATATATATTTTATTAGGTTTCATCTAATAACTTGTATTGGTTTTTGCAGGATGTAATCTAATTTTCTTTCCTTTGGTTTTTGTCATCTTGATTTTTGCTGCAATTATTTCTGCACCAATGCTACCACTTTTTACGTTACCGATATTTTGGATAGGTTTTCCTCGGCCTGTCAACTTTTGGCCAAAAGAAGTAAGAATTGTTCATATTATTTTAGCAATTTAAAACCACTAATTAATACTTGTAACTACGGTATTTAGAAAATACAGATAACAATGAAATCTAGTCTCGCCTGGACTTGGAATGGGGTTTACTTCACTAGCTTTGATCACTCAATGACATGGTGGTCCAAACTGCATGAGGCCTCCGAAAATTACTTTATATCATTTTGCGATAGATATTCAATAAAAGCGAGTTTTGGTTAAATGCAACCAAACTTTGATTGTATTAAACGAAACGCCTCTATTAAATACATAACAATTAACGACTTGAAGATATAGATGATAGAATTCAATTTAATTCAAATTATGACAGATCTTGGGAATAAATAATTGGAATTTCTCAAAGTTTTTTTTTTTTTACTTTCAGAATGGAAAATCTAGTGCTTCTAGTCCAGACTCTATGTACTACGAAGAACTTATTCCAGCTCTAGTCAAAGAGGTTTCTCGCTTATCAGCCAATGGCAGTCTGGGGGAAATAAGGCCAGGTAGCGAATTCCTCCTTCGCTTCGAAGACCGGCTTTTGTGGTTGTCAATACTGGAACATGGTTATGGTTATTGCCGCCTAACTGTCAAAGGATTGGAACTGCAACAGACCTCGTGTCATGCAGTTGAGGCTGCTGCTGTTGATGGGATTTTGAATGCTGCTTTCGAAATGAATGCTGCAAGGTATTGTTGCCGATACAACACGACCCCGTTCTACATTTATCAGCCAATAACTACTGCCCTAGTCAACACGTATGTGGATACACATAACCAGCTCACAGGTTTAATCGACGCCCCTGACACGCTGCAAAATATTTCGGATGCATTTCCAAAGTGCCTTATCTGGATTCTTTTGAGCCAGTTTGCAGGGTTGGAAGCCACTGATGTGAAACCTGAAGAAAAGCAGCTGAAAAAAATAGAAAAGCCTCGTAATTACGAGCAACAAATGAAACGACCATCCACGGCCGAACGGTATGAGCAGTTGCCTAAAACGAGCCCCGAATTTGAGCTTCCACCTGAATTTGACAACTGGTTTAATGATGACGATGACCTTCTGGATAATGAATCTCGTGAAAAAATAGATGACAAACCTAGTCTTCTGTTGGAGGCATTTATTGCCGCTGGAGATTCTGTTGAGAAAAAGGGATTGGCTTCTCCAGTGGAGAATGCATCTCTTCCCGGCAGCTATGAGGATGATCTCAGAACTGGGACAAGCTGTTTCAGACTGTCATTAAATGAAAACGAGATGGCTGATTTCGAGCTGGACGAGATAAAACATCCTTTTAGACCAGCCATCGTTAGATCTGGCTCTGGTAATGGTAACAATTTACCATTGGGAAAATTTTTGTCTAATGCGGTAATTTCTGGTGTGCCATCCAAAACAAAATCTACTGCGAAAGACGCTGATAAGGAAAACAGTGTATTAAACACTTCTTTGATGAAATGTGAAGCTAACGAAATTGCAACTGTTAAACCCTACAGAATGAGCTCCGCTTCTGCCAAACCAGATAAGTTTAGCTCTGATTGGAAAAACTCCAGTGGAGTGAATACAGAAGCGGATAATTATCAACTGCCTTTTCCAGCCGATTGGTTGAAAAGTCCAATCTCTCGTGATTTGCTACTGTCTTTGGAACCGCGGTTTCCGATTGCCTGGTTTAAACTGGCATCTAAGAAAATATTTGCGAACAGTGAAGACAAGAGGATCTTGTGTAACAGCGAACGTTTCATTCAATCTTACCGCAAGCTGGTGTGTGCCTGTGATAGTGTGGTGAACCAAGTCAATACAGTTAATTCTGGGAAACGGAGCAATTTGACACCCAACCTCATCCTGCGTATTTTCAGCCGTGAAATGCCTTGGTCGTCAATGTCCGATTGGTTGATAAATAATAAGGTATTATTCGAGTTAGTGATCAAGTCGTTTAGGTAAGTGGCGAGTAGGCATATTCCTGAAATCCTGTTAATTAGGCTACACTTTTCCTATATAATATCAACCAACAAAATTATACTGATTCTCTAATTTTTATTTTCAGGTATGCTTGCAAGGTTGGAATAGATCAAAGTCTAGTGGGTGAATCTATTGAATGTGATTCAAATTTTATGGATTACATGGAAGAATATGATAAGACATGGTTTATTGGACCAGATCGTGAACCAGAGTGGTTGGAAGCTGTCAAAAACAGAGTACCTAATTTATTTTCGCTGGGCCTAAATCTACTTACAGTAAGCATTTATTTATACATTTTTAAATTGCGTTTATAATTCGAATTCGTGATTTTTGAGTTATTGAAAGGGGAATGTCAATGAAGTGTGGGTTACTTAATTCATCTGTTAGTAAGCTGGAACAAATCGTCACAGCTAGAGCAATTTTATTGTTTTTGCATGCAATTGCCTTCCCTGCTTAAGTTACTTACGAAAGTGATTGGTTGTTTAATGTCAATACCAAATATCATTAATCAAATATATTTTTCCTCTAACCAAATTTTGTATGTACATGTAATTCCTAAGCTGAGGCGTAAAAACACTTTGATCCTTTTTTCCTTGAAGTACGGAATTTCCAAATGTTATAAAGTGGAATTATCTTTAAATATTTTAAATAATTAAAGTTGAATAGCTAATGTATGTGACATTATAATGTGACAGAACCTTGTTTTCTATATGAGAAAAATCTGGTTCAAGAAAGTTGTTGGAATGCAATTACCAACATAATTTCCTGTAGTATCAATCAATTCCTCTTATTTTTTTAAATGCTGGTTTAATACTGCAATTTTCAGTTATCAAATCACAATAATTTGTGAAGTACATACACATTTACATAATTCATCGCATACATTAATATTTTATTTTAACAAAAATTACGTAAATTAATAAATACTTAAAAGTCCACCACTTTCATTTTCAATATTTTCTGTGACACTCAACAATATAAATAAAAACGGTAATGATTATTTTTCAGGTTTCATATACCAGTCATTTGATGGCCAGGCATCTTGTCCCAGTTTACGTAGGTCAGCTCAACAGTGAGGCTGTGCGGGCAATGTGGTCCTCACTGAGCCTAGAATTATTGTATCTAACAAATGATGATGAGGAGCGTTACAGCATACAGGCTCATTCAAGGCTCCTGCGGAACTTGACTGTCCAAAGTGCCGATCCACCACTAGGCTACCCAATATACACGGCCCAAAATATTCTCGTCAAAACGTTGCCAACTCAAGCATTTGCGTGATCCTTCAACTACAAAAGACCACCACTAGTCAATAAAAGGTGATGTACATGCAAGCCTCATTTTTTGAAAGGTACGTAACTGCATACTGTTGTCAAATCATTATGTAAATATATACTTGTGCATGTATTTGTAAACTAGCAACATTGCAATCTGTGTTATATAGCTATACCCTAGACCACATGGCATTTCTATGTTGAGTGCAGGGTTCTGAGTTGAATTTGAAATTAAGAGCATAGGTCCAATAACACACAAATGTTTTTTCACTTATAAAGTAATTCCACGAGTCAAGTCAACACTAAATTATAACCCAATTGTCGTCGTGGAATTACTTGTATAAAACTTGACTGCTTGGTCTCACTTCTGAAAATGATTTATTTTATTATCGGCACTCGGTATCAAGAGTATCTCTTGTGGCAACCCAAATCGCGCTGTAACCCTCGTAGGCGATCACGATCAAAAATGTTTTTGTATAACTAACCCTAACATAATTGAGTAATCCGAACTTAATAATTGTCTTTCAATTATTGGCAACAGGGCACACTCCTGCATCTGCACTCATTTATGTTGAACTGTATACGTGCCTTTGTATATGTGTATTGAGACATTCACAACTCCTCAGTGAAACATATTGAAGTGACCTTAGAGTTTGACTTGATTTGTCTGAAATGAGTAGTGGTAATGTGGCATAATGATTAATGTAAAACATTAGATTTTGTGAGAAGCCCTTTCACAAAGAGTGATTTTGTTTCCGGCGACACGCCTTGCACAGGGTTCCTTTTAAATGTATTTTCACACAAGATAAAATTACCGGTTTTATCAGAATTTTAATTTCTTGGGATGAAAAGATGAAAATCGCCCTTGTGAATGGGGTTTTAGCTGGGTGATCTGGCAATGGTTTAAAAATCTGGATCAGAGTACTGACTGCTATTTTGCAGCTTTCCACTTTTAAGAATTTTAATTCTTGTAGTTCCTGATGTTAGTTCCAGATGGAGCGATATCACACTCCATACTACAGCAACCCTTTCTTTTTTTTAGTTCATTACTTGACTGTAAAGTGGTTCATCTTGCCTTTGTTGACCTCAACACCTAGCTTTCATGTCTCTAATGAATCAAGATTTATAAGAAAATGAAGGATTATAAAATTATTCCTACCTGAATACATACCATACTTACTCGCGTTATTTCAACATTCAATAATTTGTATTAGGACTATAATAGTAAATACGGTATTGTGTTAAAGAAAAATATGTTTGTGGAATATATTTATTCTTATACAGAATATATATGAATCTCTTTGGAAAAAAAATAAATTTTATGTAAGCCAACCTACCTATTCAGACCAAAATAGTTTAGTGATACAAAAGCGCATTATTCAATTAAATTGTAATCAATGCTCATTTTTCAAAGAGCAAAACGTTGAATGTTTACAAAAGTAGCAATTAAGTTAGATTCTACAACGAAAATATTGTACATGATATTCAATGTTAAGATTTTCTACACGTATCACCTTTTCATTTTATATACGCACGAGCTAATATATTTTTGCATAATTAAACAATGTTAGGTTTGAGCAAGACTTATTACAATTAATGCATTTAGTGAAGTGCACATGTATTACTTAATTTGTCAGATATGGCAATTTATTCTTGTGCTAATCTGGGCTTAATCTTACGTAGGAGAATTGTCCTTAGTTTGCTGACTGTAGGGTACTGAGTTGAATTGAATTCTTGGGATATTTTACAGTGATAGCGTCACTCGTTGCATACAAATTAAATGATCAACTGTTTTTGAAAATTTAGGCTGCTGTTGCAGTATTATTACTCATTCTGTAATCTCTCACTACGAAACTTTTTATGGGCTTTTTATCCGATTTCCAATAACTTGTTTCATAGAGAGAGCATATATTGATTTAAATTTTAGGTTGCCTTTTAAAACAATCCTAAATCAGCACCATCAGGGGAAACAAATCAAAAGTTGTTCACGGTTAAATAAATTAATACTTAAATGTTTGTTTGGCTGGAATCTACTAATTTAAATTCAAAATTATTTCCATTTATATTAAAAGATTTTAACGCTTAGTTTTGTTTTCATAAATGCAAAAGATTTCACTCAGGGCAGAATAATTCGTTCAAAAGGTTATACATGTATATATATATATTTATAAAAATTGAATTCTGGGTTTATTTAAAAATACTGTATAATACTATTATACAACATTTTAGTGTTGTTGAAATCTGATAAATCAGTTGTTTTAAATCATTTTGTTGTAAATAAATATTGGACTATTTAAATATGTGTACAAATATCTACTTTATTACAACACAGTTTGAAGACAAATAGCCTAAATATATTTCGCCAGTATTTTTTTGAAACAAAAGATTGCGTTTAAGAAACGAGTCCAACTCTGGTGAAAATTACACAAATGATTATTGACTTTGAATTGGTCAATGTTATTCTTTGAAAAAAAAAAACTGGTGAAAAACTATACTGATATTATAAACGCAGATAACATTTAACACAGAAAAAGACATTAAGACGTTGCACATTTTTGCAGCCCATGATACATTAGCCCAACACATCTCACTGGTTTTTTGCTGCCTGTCTCCTTAGCAAGATGTAAATCTTTTCTTTGATCCATTCCTTGTTGTAAGGTGCATAGGCATTGATGGATTTCTGATACCTGAAAATTTAATGGTTAGAATCAGGATTGGATCATAGAAGGAACTTCAGTGATGGACATAAAAATTCTTACACCAAACATGATAAATCTGCTAATTGATCGATGAAGTCAAAAAGCTGACTGATGTCATAAGTGATGGATGGGCTGTTTGGATTTTGACGTTTTAAATGCTCCTCAAAAATTTTGCAGACTCCTGTAAAATAAAGAACAGGCAAGTGATATTAAAAACATCAGTGTTTTGACAATAGTAGACATATTAACTTGGAATAAGTAAACTCTTTTGCAATCTTTCATGGCACTTATCATCAGTTTTATTCCTCTTACATGCATGGAGCTATTAGAGGCAGCTGGGTCATTTAAGTTTTCACAGATACACAGATACCCTCTTTAAGGCCACCCCTCTCAGGCGGACACCTCTCCCTGCCTCGAAGTATAGGAAAACAATGTACATGTATTTGTACCCCTTAACAATGGACACCCCTCTAAAGGCAGCCATACACGTTAAGGAAGTTCTGAAGGATTTTCTCTGCGTGTGTGGTCGACTCTATGAGGCCGAGGGGAACTGTTCAGTTCGGAAAATCGGAATTGAAAAACCATTTCACATACACCTAAAGTTTCCTGCCGAATTTTCTCAATTATTTGCAGCGTATTTACAATGTTTACGTTCAATTTTCATTGAATTTGTTTGTTTTTCGTTCGTTTTTTCCTTTTAGTTCGGGACCTTTAGTTCCGAACTGAAGGGAAACATTGAGGAATTCCCTACCGTGTGTGGGGCAGGACCATTCAGGCCAATACTTGAAGCTAGGAATGTGCAGTGCAGGACAAGTATATGCATGCCCAATTTATGTTAGATGTGTAAAATCGTGCTATGCAGATCCTAAACAGCAGTTTGGAGAATGCATCTACTTAAAAGTTCCTCAAGAGGTCAAAACCATTTGATTTGGAATGAAGATCTTTGTTTTTCGTTGGAAAGTCCCTGCTGGCATGTAGGTTCTCTATTAGTCTTTCTGTGTACATTTCCATTATCTCCAGTACAATTTTGTTCCCAGAGCTCTAAATGGTAACATGCCAGTTGCCATGAGAACATACATTAGACGCGCAACATCAGATTATTACTTGTAATTTAGTCCAATGTGGGAAACCTATTTTATATGAATAATGTTCAGGATTAGGCTACAGTGTACTCCAATGACTATTAACCCTATTACCTTCCATGCATTCGTTAACAGATTCATAGTCTGAATACGTTCTCGTGTCCGGTTTAATCCCCGGCTGAACCAACAGAATGGTGTGCGCCTGCAAAAAAAATTAAACAATCTCATGACAACAAGATTATCAATGCAAAAAATATATCTTACACAGAACTGCTAAACAGAACTGAAAATTAGTGATTGTTTTTATAAAATTTACAAATTTGCTGACCATGCTAAAAGCTTTATGTTCTCTGGTATAAATGAAATGTTTCCTATTCAAAAAGACCAAACGAAAATTGACAGAGCAACGCGAACATGAAAAATTGGAAGAAACAAAACAGTTTTTTAAACCAGAAAGCACAACAATTCATTTCGAAAGCGCTCCAGCCTTCGTCTTTTAAAGACGCCATCTTGAAACTCATAAACGGAAATTTAATTTTAGTTTCAGAATGGCTCTGAAAAAACATGTGAAAATTTGAATTTGTGTCAACATTTTCAATTTCAACTTATTATATGTATTTTTTTTAATTCAAATGCAGAAATAGCAACAATCGTTTATATTATGAATCGACGATATGATACCAAAGATGGCCGTCTTAGTGAGAATTTCTCGCTTCAATTTCTGATATTTGATCGGAAGTCTTGAGTCTTGAGTCTTGACACTGCAATGTATACGATGGAGTTTTTGCCATGGTGTCGTATTTTGTGACTTGAAATTTTTTAATTTATTTTTTTGCATGGTATTAATCGTCTTTCCTTGACTATAAAGATATGGAAGAAGTTTGGGTTTTAGTTTTGCTGTCCACAGCAATGCTGGTGGGGTGTTATTTATCGGGCCTAGTTCCATTGCTTGTCTCCATGTCGGAGGTAAGTACGATTTGGCACTTTAAAAAACTTTCCTCAACTGTTCATCTCTCATAATAACATTTACTTTTTAAGGAGAAGCTTCAAATGATTTCCATCTTTGGAGCTGGTTTATTGGTGGGCACTGCATTAGCAGTAATTATACCGGAAGGGGTCAATTCTCTGTATAGTTTCGAAGGTTGGTGTTTTTTTTTTGCGATATGACTTATGGTACGTATCTCAGCTGCTAAAAAAGTTAACCCAATCACAGTAGAATATGCCTACGTTCTCTTATATTTATGCATTTTGCAGTGTTAATTCTCGACCTTAGATAATTTTCTCAGATGGTTGGAAAATTGGAAATTGGAATGAAGGAGCTATAGCTAGCTATATCCTGATCGACTTTTTTTTTTACATTTTTTTACAAACGGCGATACCATTCAAAAGATTATTTGGTAAACCCTGGCTATAAATGGATTAAAGCACACCACAAGTGATTTGGAAATGATGGGACGTCAAAGTAGCATTTTAATTTTATTGCAATTTATACGCTGTCTATAGACAGCGTATGACATATCGTTTGCATATGTCAGGCTGCCTTTAAGTCCCCAGGCCACACTAGGCTGGAAACGCGCGTTTGGCTTTTAATTAAAAAAACTTTCAGACGAGATATTAATGTGCAAATTTTATAATTCTAGAATTTAAATTAAATTCGATGCCCTGTTTGAGGCTAGCCAAACG
>JAQGCC010002026.1:0-20258 GCA_034698905.1 Xestoiulus laeticollis | reverse complement strand
ATATTTTTCAGTTAATACAGATAAAATTTAAAACTATTTGAAGACTATTTTAATCTCATTACATAGTGATATTTAAAATTCACTCCAATTTCAGCAAACTAAACTATTGCTCTGCAGGACTTTCAAATCCTGATGTTGTAATTAATATGCATTCATAAGTAAACTCCAGTTTTGCCACATGGAATGGAACATATTGCATTTCGTTTATGGATGAGCCCTAACGAAAAGCTTGCATGTGTTAATCCGGTCGTACGTGTTCCTATCTAAATTCCCGTCGCCCTTGAAACGTTTTTCTCTAATGCAGCGAGAACACGAGGAAATCTCGAAAATTGTTTCATGCAAGTCGGATTTAAAACGAGGCAATAAGTTTTCTGAGAAAGTAAAACTGGCTGGCATTTTCCTCTATCTCGCCCATTTGAAGCAAACTTTTCTCCTCTGTTTCCATTTGGCTTT
This sequence comes from Xestoiulus laeticollis, assembly GCA_034698905.1. NCBI lineage: Eukaryota > Metazoa > Arthropoda > Diplopoda > Julida > Julidae > Xestoiulus > Xestoiulus laeticollis. The sequence goes on along the minus strand of JAQGCC010002026.1, from coordinate 19,805 downwards.
TTTCAAATAAGTTGCAAACGGAGAGTAATAGAGAGCGAGCGAATCAAGGGGAAAATGTTTTATATTCGGATTCAGGAGGAGATAAAGTCAATGCCGACTTTGTGGAAATAAATTTTTGCCCAGTTTTGGCGCAATTTCCATCGAAGAGAAAGCTTTCTGGCAGCGAATGAGTTAGAAACGACCGCTGGCGTAGTTACAGCAAACACAAAATTAACTGGAGACCCACTTACACATAAGTTGTATTTATGGCACGCAGAAGAAGTCGTGTTAATATTGAGAAAGCCGTGGACGAACGTCAGGATATGTAGTAAATTCACAAAATGCCAGGATTTAGCAGGTTCAGCGAGCACTATGCTTCTCCAGTAAAACACCAAATTGCAAACCCTGTCACAACATGCTGTTCCACTGAACACTTGACAAATGATCGAGACATCCAAACAATGCGAGAGTGCAATTTGCGAATTGCATCAAACAGTATATGCTCGAAAATAACGTAATTTATCCTAAATTATCCAAAACAATCGCAGGAATTTACAAATCTCTATACACTTTCAAATTTTGTAAAACCAACCCCAATAAATCATTGGAATGTGTGAAATCTGTTTGGTGGGTTTTAATTGGTAATATTAATTAGAACTAACACTGCGGTACTCTATCCATGTACACATAAATGTTACATGTTCTAGGTAAGCTGGACACAAGAAATAACCCAGAAACCCGGCCAGACCCGACCTTACAAACCCAAATTACAACCAATTTGATGTGCGGAGTTTTCCTTGTGTGCAATAATAAATACACTACTCATATAACCACATTTTTAACAAACAAAATCAGCCTACTAATTACATTTTAATATCTTTATGGTATTTTTAGAACGGTACTCACTATTGCACCTTGCAATAGGCAAACCATACATACACATGTTATCAGTGTTTGCCTATGTACAAGGGGCAAACCGGAACTACAAAATCAATTTTACCAGAAGTATTTTCAGCCTAAGAGCTAGATTTGTCCAAATAATCTTGCCATAAGGAATGGATCGTATGTCAGAGTTTTTTAAAGTTGCGGTCATGGACCCTCAAATACCTGTTCGCAATTCAAAGCATGGCTACGGGATATAATCTAATCGACTGCATATACTGCACAGCATTATTTCCAAATGCAAATATACAATTCGACTGAATAAAAAATACCTTTTGTGCAATATAGGAACGTCATTTCCCTACATTAGGTGGCGTGCCGCGGATATGAGCCAGCAAAAAGTCGGCAATATTTGGTTCCACTTTGCGCCATTAGGCCATTATAAAACACATATATTGCGGGTATAGACTCCCGCAGTTCGGGGGATGTCCACAGAGAGAATATTATGCTTGCAAAGTGCTTCCTAAATGGCCCGCTACGACTTCCAAAGTGCATTTATTGGAAAATTCGGGCGCAAAAATAGAAATCCGTTTTACGCAATTGGCCATCATTTGTACTTTTTTTTTCTTCATAGAAAATGTTGTTCTTTAAACAGGGTTTCGCTCCCAGTTTCCCCTATGCAGATAAGGCCTTAGGTCTACTTAAGTAAATAGCATCGCTAGCTCATTATTCCATTTTATATGGCTCGATAAAGATTTGTGGAGAAGCCAGCAAAATGGCCATCTTGGAATTGAATGTTGCGTGTAGATGCCCGATTTTTTCTTTTACCATTTTCGTACCAGAAAAAAAAGTCAGAAAAAAAAAAGACTGACTTTTATTGCTTCTGTGCCGAAACTCTAGAAGGAAATGAGGTTGTAAAAAGACTTTGAGCTCCTCGTTTTTCTTCCGGATGACCATTTCTGGTCAAGTGTTCTCCTCACCATCGCCGAAGGAGATAAATTTGGATTAGTTTTGCATAGGCCAATGAGAAAAAAAAAATGGCAGAAGTGCAGAGGCACTCGATCCATCTTTGGGGAAATAAAACAAAACGAAATATCTGCAAATGCTTTCTTCGAAAGGAGACTCATAACGTGTTTGACCATGACAGGCTTTTTATGTTCTTGGCTGCCTCCGGCAGGGCCAAATCTCAAATGTTATCGAGGAAAGTTTATGCCTCAAACCGAATTTCGATCAACCAAATCACACGCTCTGCAATACAAATCCAAAGCAAACGTTCTGATGGTTGCATAAAAGAAAACTTTATACTTAGTGCAATATGTTATCTTAAGATGTATATATAGTTGTACGACTGCTTTAAATCTTGCCAGGTTTATTCGACTTGTATCATCTCTGTGAAACACAATTCCATGTACAACAAAACACACCCTCATCTTCAAGAATGTCACTGAAGTACATTTTAGGTGTGTAGTCATATTCAATTAAGATACATATTAACAGTAATAATTATAGGTTCATACACATGCTCTGCTATAAGACAGCATTCCAACGTATGTTTGAGTATATGCTAAACAATTTGTAACAAATGTTCACCATTGCAATGCACACGACGTTTAGAGGTCACTATAGCAAATCCTAGTATTGCTGTCTATTTCTTCTTCCCCTTTTCCCCCACAGGTTTATACAACTTGAAAATTTGCTTATAAATTGTTGCAAGTAAAACTAGTGCTCAAGTTATTCATATCCTTACTTTACGTCTGATTCTCGTCTAATCTTACAATATAAAATATTCAAAACACGACGTTTTCAGCGCCACATGACATTTTTTGAGTTTTTTTTTTTTTACAAATTTCTGACATGAGAAAAGTTTTCTTGTCATTCGAGTTGAAAATTTCCCATTAAGTCTCCGCATGCCAATGAATGCTCTGCCTAATGGGAAATTGGTTCCAAGGTTTGCGACATCGACAGCAAGCACAATAATTTCCACCCGAGCGACGCTATGTCTAGCCATCCAAATTTGGTTGCGGACTTTGTGGTATTTTAGCCAAAAGCTGCAGGCCAAAGTTAATTAGGAATCAGCAGGAAAATAAGTAATTCGACCAATGATAGTGACTCCGTCAGATGGCCAATCTCGAAATGCTGTTACCTAAATGAGGGCTCCTGAGCCTCCTCCGAGATTTATAGCACTGTTATTAGACGTTTATTCAAGAAAAATCCTCAAAAAATTAGGGCTTTCTTTGAGTGAAATAACATATGTCCATTATAATACAAGCGCTGCAAATTGGAAAAGTTTGTTCTACAGTGCGCTGAAATGCACTTGTGCCAAAAGTGCAAAACTCCAGTGTCGCCTTCAAGAGCTATTATTATTTCAATAACTCTTTTATTGCTCCCAGACTTTGTGAACTTCTATGATTACTAAGAAAATCTCTATGTTGCCCCTTGCAGTAGGCAAGCCGCACATATATATGTTAGCAGTGTTTGCATATGTATCAGGGGCAAACATAAAAAACTTATTTTTAAAAATGCAATAATAGGATTTCAGTATTATCAGTAGGATTTATTCAAATAGTTCCTTATTAATTGTGATTTTCCATCATCGACTGTATTATAAAATCCTGTGCACGAAAACCTAGAAGTAGCACACTGGCCCTCACAGTCGGCAAAGGCATCACTTTAGCTGAACCTGCAAATAGCATGCCTTTCCCTCAGAGTAGCACACGTTTTATTTGGTCCGAATTCTATGTGCTATTCACAGGTTTTGGTGTATTCCAAATATTTCATTTGCCTTGCCCCTAGATCTAGGCAAACCATACGAGCATGTGCTAGCAGTGATTGCCTATATTCATGGGCAAACAGGAACTTGGAGAATTATTTTGTTAGAAGGACTAAGACAGTCCATTAATTTTGTATGGCATTAACGACTCTGTAACCCAACTCTTTATAAATGTCTAATTTTTGCTTAATGAACTGTACGCGATTGCTGTAAAAACGACTTGGCAAACAGGCCCATGCATCAGTCAACGGCAAAATCAGTGACAATGCTGACCGTGCATTATTTTGAAGCAGTATTTTACTGGAAATCCTGCTGTTCAGTCTCACCATGACGAAAACAAAGCATAAGGCACAATTCCCATTTTCTCATCTCCCCCGCAGATTGCATCCTAAAAAACAAGCTCACAGAGTCACTGGTTGCATTCAACTGTTTACGTAAAAAAAGCGCATTTAACGATCAAGCATATGCATCAAAGTATAAAGAGACAAGAAAAATTCATGACAACTTGGGTGTTTTTTTCTCAAAGGTCCACCCAAGCGAGAAAAAAAAGTCAAAATCCAAGTCATATCACCTTTTTAGAAGCAGGAATTTCTTCTTAGAATAACTGGAGAGAAGAAAAAAAAAACTCTAGGAGACTTTTGCCTTATTTTCAATAACAAAAGAGTACAACTCCTTGGGAGAGTATAGCGGTGTACGAAATTACATGTAAATGTCTTACTTTGTCACTAGGGCTTTTTATTTGTCTGCCGGCGTCAACTTTACGCTCGTAAAAGCCAGGAATTCTAGCGGAAACAAAACGCGAGTTTACCCACCATAATGAAATTCAATAGGACGAAGAGAAAAAAAAAGCATTTTACAATTCGTTTTTTTGAAGAAAAAAAATTATACGGATATTTATTGAAAGTTATTTCTGAAAAAAAAAAGTAAACGGCTCTAAGATATTCCTTTTATCATACGGGTGCCAACACGAACCCATGCAAGTACGCTTGTACTAGATAAAATCGATGGAGAGGTTAGTATAGTATTTCAAGCTGATACAAATTTCATGAAAATGATAAACCCTTTGCATTTCAAGTATTGCAAATTTGCGTTGGGTTGATGCCTAAATTCAACATGTTTCTATACTGTTGGTGCAAACTCACGAAAACATTAAAATTAAAAGTTTACGTGAAAAAATGCAGTTATTTAAAACCCAACTTTCCAGAAAAATATTTTTGATAATTCTTACGGTTAAGATGCTTGGGGCAGAGGAAGTAGATATGTTCACCCAAGCGCAACCGGAAACCACACGATAAAAAATCGTCGGTGTGATTCCAAAAGCGAAATCTAAGAATGTAGAATAAGACATAGTTATTCCATTAGTGTTTTTTTTAAAGCTTATTCAAAATGTGTTTTTAATACGTCTCCGTTGCTGCCTGAATACAGATTCCCTCATCGTGCTCTCACATATGCCCACTTGCAAAACGATAAACACGCGGCTTTGTATCGAAACTTAAATCCATTTAGGATAAATCCCTGACGAATATATTAGCCTAAATATAATTCCACGTTTTCCATCGTGCAACAGCGAGCAACATGCGATTTCGTGCAAATGTAATTACAGATCGTGGTTGCACTAGGGAATGATTATATTCAATGGTTAATCTAATTCAAAATTTGTTTTTTCTCTTGAATGCCATATATTACATGCTGAAATTTTGAAAACCAAAAGGCATTTACTTTCCAAGGATTACCCGTTTAAAACGTTTAAGTTTCCAGAACAAAATTAGTTTTAATAAAAAGGAAAGCTTATAAAGTTTATACACAGGTCCACAATTACTAGAAACTTTCAGTTAACAAATTTCTCCAATATATAATATGATGTTGAAAAGATCCAAATCCTCATCCTCCAACACAGTCTCAAATATTCATGGAATTTGAGTGTAGAACATATACCAACATTCAGTAAATGCAGCATATTTTTACATGTACAGTTTATGTATATACATGTAGTTCTTGACGTATACCAGTACGAATCCAAAACCTATACTGATTAAAAAAATCTTGATCTTGTAACAAGGGCCTCAAATGTTCTACATGCAATTATGTTACATAATTTTCAATATCATATGTATAACTCATATCAATGTTGCACTATATACAGATTTCGAAGCACTAACATGAGGGAATCCATTTCTTTCTACCGTGATATTTTTTACATAAAAAAACGAAAAAAGGTCATCTAGGAAACAAATCGATACACCTAAAGGCATGAAATATAAAATCTATTGCCCCAAACTAATAGAGCTATCATATCTTCCCCGCTGTTAAACCCTTGCGGTTAAAAGGCAAGAGTAGCTGTCAGTTGTGCCATAAGCCTTCCGAAGATAATAAATTAATAAGGTAATTGGTGAAGACAGGTCATGGCTTTCCTGATATTTGGTTGAGCGATTGTTTCGGATTAAAATTTCAAACGCACTTTAGGAACGAAGCTAGCTCGCCTCGCTTAGTCGATTATTTACGACACGGACCACCAAAATGTAACAACTATTGCAAAGCAGCAAAAAAAAAAATAAGCTTGCTCTCTGGGAAAATGCACAATCTATTTAACAAAACGTTCTACGATGATGGTTCTTAAGCTTTAAAAATGTGCAGTTACTTATTCCTAACTTAAGCAGGAAAGTTTTCTTCAACATGCTGGGTATCGTTTTTTTCTCGAAATATATACCAAGTCTTGAAATGACGGCGGTTTAAGTCCATATTTGCACAAAATTATCTTTCCTTGGTATAATGCACTACACCAAGAAACTCATTTTCTTAGAAAATGATCTGTTATTATAAGAACTAATTTAATTGAGCAAATATTCAACATGCTTTCCTGCAAGATTATGCCTGCAAACAAGGAAAAGAAAAATTTGATTTCTCAGAATGAAAACATTTTGCACAAAAATATCTTATGATCACATTTCCTAATTGCTACGATTATTTATTTACTAAATTAAATTTGTAAGCGATATACTACCATCAGGATTAAAAAGTCACTTTTTAAGGTAATTTTTTTTTCAAAATTCATCGAATGCTAACAATGATTTGTTTGCCCATAGGAATGCAAACATAAAATGCCACACAAAGTGCACCTCACCTTCTAAATCAAACCTCTGTTGCTATTCGATCAATAAACACAATCATCGTCTTTGAACGCTTATCTCTTTAAATGAGCAATGAGTCCTCATAGACAAGCTGATGCCAAAAGTGCCACGAGTCGTAAATTGGCAGAAATTATTAAAATAAATGACGCGTGCTCCTAGTCAGCTTAAGAATTCCCTGTATGCCAGCATCCCATTTCGCATCTTCCCCTCCGTTTAACCGTGGGTTAAGCAAATGTGCGACTAGAGTCTTAAGTCCACCGAGTCAATCAATATTGACAAGCCATTTCGCCAAGCCTAATTCCAGATTCCTTTCATGAAGCACTCACTGGATTAGATGGACAGATAATATTTAACGACGCCAGGGTTATCAATTTCGGCAGCAGATGCGATGGCAATCATCGTGACACGATATGTTAGGAGGGAAGAAGATATTACAATAAGATGCCAGTGAACTTTGCTCGCAATTTCACCAACAAATCTCTCTGATTTTAGCCCTGGAGGGACATGCTCGAGTAAATATTTGCAAGGCGGAATTTTCAAGAGACAAATGTGAGGAAATCTAAATCGTGGAGATTTCCGAAAACTTGCTACTAGGCAAAAATGATTTCTGCACTTTTGATCCGGACTTTTGTTCAATTTTTGCTCATTTTGGTTACCAACCAACGTTTTTTACAACAACCTGCTTTTTCAAAGGTGCAAACAGACAACTCTTCTATACCGTATTTCATATTTGTGATTTGTGGAAGTCTGTTCTAAGAAAATGTTTCACAAAAAGTGTACCTGAAGGGAAGATACATGACACATGCATCGTGAATTATAAATGGTTTTCCATTTCGGCTAGACTGGGGGCTTTAAAGTATTAATTAGCATTTCCAAAAAAAAAACAGCAATAAATCCGGATCTGTCCCTAGTCCGATTAAGTTTTGCTTCTGGTGAATCCAAAATTATTAACCTAAAATCATGTACAAACTTTCATGTAAGTTGCTATACAAGTTGTCTAAAGTAATTATTTAAGCCATTTAGAGCGGTAAAAACTTTAAATTCTAAAGAACTATCAACATGCTTTATCCTATTTAATGCGTACTGAAAGCACGTAAAATAGGATACCAAGTCAGTCTATAATAGCAAAGTTTAACTAGGTCCATAGAACTCGATGATGGGCTTATTCTCCAGTAATCTTCCAATAATTCCATTATACATTTTTTTTAAAAAAAACTACATAGCATTGTTAATAATTTTATGAACTTTCCAATGATAGTATTCAACGAGACAATATTGCCATGATTTAAAATGAAAAGCCTAATTAAAACCATAGATTCGATGCAGGATTTCGCCTATTGTTTCTGGAAAATTAATTTTGTTATGAAAGGCTCCTGTCAGCATGCAATTTCGTGCACAATAATAGGTTTGTAGATGAATGAAATCATTTTTGATCAAATCTATCCTTCATAATCAAAATAAGACTATTATTCGGCTAAAATTTTAATCCAGCATATTACATGCCGTGCAATAGCATAACTAGATGAAAAAGACAAAAAACAGACAATTCCATCACCAAGACAGAATGAGAAAGAATGACGTCATCAGAGTAAGTCTGATATAACAGGTAATAGAAATGGGGATTATTTTCTTTTCTTTAAAAACTATATTAAAGAAATTATTTAGCTTCGAGGCACTAAAACATCCTTCCATTGATCATACATATAATGTACATGTACATGTACTGTATATCTGTCTAAGATGCATTAGTGAACCATAAAGGTTAGTTTTTAGAGCAAAGTTAATATTAAATTTTGTAAATACAGAAGATAATAGAAAATAAGAATAGTGTCATATTATTTAACATATTATTTAAGTGTCAGGATATTTAACAGGGAGATGTTAGTCTAGTATGCAACCTACAAAGCGTTACTAAATAAGTTTTTTTTAAATAAAAACTAAAAAAATACCTCAAGCTTTATATAGTTGATGGAACAATAGAACACACCTCTTGGATGTCTCTCGCCTGTTCACCTAGTCCATGCAAAACTCCATTCGTGTTTATTTATACTAAGGGTGATATTTGACTGGTGCCCATATGTTACCCAATTCTCCTTAGATTTTCAGACAGAAACTCTTATAAATAACCTGCCATGCCTTGGCAATAAAACAGGCAGCGATGCGTTCAGAGGCAGTGGCGTGCGAGGATGAGGATTTGAAAACAACGGAATTTTAAGTCAAAAGGGCATGGAGAGAAGAAAAAAAAGAGGATTTTTCGAAAACACATTGAAGTTTGGGGGCTTGCAAGAGGCAAGAATGCATTTCCAGAAATGTTCCCTCAGCATAGCAGAAACGTTTATATGGTAAAAAGCCAGGATGTATTTTCTGGAGTGGGCCGATTTGGCATGCCAAAACTGCCCTCCAAAGCGAGCTTAAAATGCAACAATGCCATATTAGGCAACGTGGATGGAGGGGAATATAAAAGTGGGCAAACATGGGAATGGCATTATATTGGCAGTTATGTCTTTCAGAGAGGAATCATTCAGAAATGCGGTTTCAGGAAGATAAAATCAGACACTCTTGAAATCAAGAAGGCATATCCAAACCGATATCATCGTCATGCCATCTCATAAGAATGGTAATCCTAAGGCAGTCAAAACACAGTTAAAATGTATTAATGAACGCATTTTCCATAATTCACCTGTTTCACATTACTTGCTCGCAGGAAACGTGCTTTTTTACACGTCACAAAAATGCTCTATGTGCGTTTTATTTCGGAAACGCATTCAGCGTGAGATTAACCATATGTATGCAAATCACCAAGAAAGGAATAGACATGCAAATTTACGGCTTTAAGTCCACGATGTTTTCCGCTAAAAATCTCAGATTTATGCATTTGCTTTTGGGATTAAGCTGGCTTTTCGGGTTTAAGTAAAAGTAATTCGGCGTTTCAACAAAACGAACAGCTATAGACACGTCAGACAAGCCAAATCCCGAAATGTAAATATTTCATTGGTATAATTTGAACCTCCACGCAAATCACGAACTATTGATTTTTTAGAACTCTAAACACGCTGACAAATACTGCACTAATTGGAAACGATAAAAAATTGAAAACCCAAAGCTGATCTTATAAAAAAAACACTCATTGGGATGATAAACAGATTTTAATTTTATACTAGAGGTTAACAACCGAAACATAATGTAGTTCCAAAGTGAAGTTTATTGACTCAATTGCATGTAATGATAAGCTAGTTTCTATATTTTTTTCTGTATATTTGATGATGGACAGAAAAGTTAAATATTTTTTAAAAACTAAACTTCAAAACTTCATTTGTTCGACTGGAATTGTCTGTTCATTTTCTTACCAAATGTACAAACCAAAGTGAAGTTTATTTAAACAATTCCACAAATAATGTAATGAAGGTAGTGTTTCCTCCTTGAGAAATAACAATATTTTTCTGGGTATTCCATAATGAACAGAAAAGTTTAATTTTTTGAAAAACAAAGCACACCACAAATAAACTTGGAAACTTCGATTTGTTCATTTTCCCTTACCAAATGTATAGACCAAGAAGAAACCGAGTTTACGCTCTTTCTGTTAAATACTACTAAGCGAATTTCAATACACCCTAATTAGAAGCTTGGTCATTCGGTCAGCACCCGGAAATTTCGATAAAATATGCCATTACAGACTTAATAACAAGCCAGCATCATCAGCAGCAAGTAGCCTACTTGGTCAGCCGATGGCACCATTTATAATTACGAGTCTAAACGCAGGAAATCCTGTTCCAGCTTAGGTGAGCCTATTATACAGCGCCTTCTTCAGGATATTGCTTCTGATGAGTTTTCCAGGCCGCAGATTGGCAGTACGTGTGTGCCTCACAAGAGCGTGTTTAGCAATTAAGAGCAACCGCAACTCCATTTGGCGCCTTTGATGAGAATGCTCTCGAGATTGAGGAGAAAAAAAGGTGCTCGGAGGTAAAGTGGTCATTTGTCACGTCACAATAAACACTTTACCCGCACCAACAATGCCCATTTCCAAGACTATTCTTTTGGTCATCCGAGAAGCGCAAAACAACCTCCCCACAAAACAATGCTGATGGTGGTCCAAGTGTTAGTTATTTTGGAAATGAGGCTAAACTGACCATAACCTCTAATTGTTAGTTAAACAGTAGATAAAGAGAAGCTCACTCGAGTTAACAAAGTTAGAACATTGTATTTTCATAAGTAAAATCCCAAGCACATTCCATATTTCATTAAATTTCTGATGACAGATATATTGTCAAAATTTCGTCAGTTGCAGAATAGAAATCCTATCATTAGCCATAATTAGCATATTTTATTTCCAAGATGGTACCACAGCAAGACGTATTGAAAAGTAAAGCAAAAAATAGTGTGGCACCTGCTGGCGTCCAAGGCACATCCATGCATATGTTAGAAAAATATGAAACATTTTAAAATTAATTAAAAAAAATAGTGTGGCACCTGCTGGCGTCCAAGGCACATCCATATGTTAGAAAAATATGAAATATTTTAAAATTAATTAAAAATATTCAAACGAAATATATAATATAAATATATAGTTTGACATCGTATAACACCATACCAAACGGCCATGCATGTGAGTAATTTCTAAATTGAATATAATGTATGTGCATGCACATGTATATTTGATTGTTTATAAAATGCATATACAGTGTATAAATATACATAAATTAATTTGGAACAATGATTTTTCTAAACTTTCGATGGAAGGTTAAAAAGGGATCAGGAGATGAGACCGAAATTCTAAGGGCATTATCACGAAATACTTTACTCAATTGATTGCGGTACAGATTATTAATTCGTGATTTAAACCTCCCGAATTAAGATAATTAGCAATTTAAACATCTGCAACGTAGATCTTCTTATCAAAATGTTCAATTAAAACCCTTCTGGGGAGGAAGGGTGACATTTTAAAGGAACAGCCTCTCCCAGATTTTTTTACTTAGTAATTTTCTTCATATTCCTCATGTGCTTCTTGGCACTTCCTAATGACGTCTTCCATTTAATTCGCCCTATCGTGGAGCTACCTAATCATCCCACTAGCCTAATCAAATAATAATTGGCTTTTAGATCCAATTAAGCGCTCACCAATCTCATTCAGACTTAATAGCATTATATTCCTTTAAAATCCTCCGAATTTCCCTTCCCCGTCGGCTTTCCTTAATCGAAGTAGGATCTTGAGCTGGCGTACTCACGTCGTTCGGCTTTTCATTGCTAACAATTGCAATGATTCAAATAATTGCTATTGATGGATAGAAACAGCGATTCGGTCGTGGGATACAAATCCTTTGCCTTGACGGAGGTAATTCGGCTTGATGTTGGGGATTGGGTCTCCGAGACGTACTTTTACTTGAATGCTCTTTTATGCTCATCATCATCATGCGTTAAGTCTCATGTGGAAAAAAAAAGGCACACACAAAATGCTAGGATACCAGTTCCAACCAAAAGATATGGTAGATAGAACACGCATCCAGCAATTAACTCGGAGTAACGATGAACCTAGTCTTAAGATTCATAAAATGAGACTAATGGAGTGGATCTCTGGTCCCCTCCCTTTTAAGAGTTCGCTACACTGGAATATCGAGGGGTACATATCTTTAAAAAACAGAATGAAAATTTGCCAAATTGGGATGCTTCGATGGCTGTCTCAAAAGGCAATTTGTGTAGAAGGTTATGCTTTTACATAATTTCAAACTTCATGTTTGAGACAACGACTATCTACACTTTCAACCTCTTGTACCGAAGGTAGTGTTTTCATTTACTGTTCATTTCACAGCAATGTGACTTCTAGGAGCTGGTGTAATATATGCATGTATGCATCGTTTTAATATATAAAATGCAATTAATACATCATGCATATGCGATAGATTTTTGAATCACGTTGAAGATGATGTAGAAGATACTTTTGAAGAATATGTTGGGTATTGTTGAATCATGTCGAAGATGATGTTGGATAATGTTGAAGATCATGTTGAAGAACATGTTGAAGAACACGTTGAAGATCATGTTGAAGGTACTTCTGAAGAACATACTGGATATCGCTGAAGAACATGTTGGATAATGTTCGATCATGTTTCAATTGAAGATCATGTTGGATAGTTTTGCATGAAGATCATATTGAAGTACATGTACATGTTCAAGAACATGCTGAATAACATGCCAAAGATCATGTTGAAGATACTGCATGCTAAAGAACATGCTGGATAACGCTTAAGAACATGTTGGATAATGTTAGATCATGTTGAAGATGTTGTTGAAGAATATGTTGCCTATTAATGAATCGTATTGAAGAGCATGTTGGGTAGTGGTGAAGAATATGTTGCCTATTATTGAATCATATTGAAGATCATGTTGGATAGTGGTGAAGGATATGTTGCCTATATTATTGAAGATGGATAGTGTTGACGTTCATGTTAAACATCCTGTTGAAGGTACTGAAGAACATGCTGGATAATGTTGAACCATGCTGAAGCCCATGTTGGATCATGTTGAAGATACTGTTGAAGAACATGCTGGATAATAAGAAAGATCATGTTGAATCAAGTTGCCAACAGATTTATACGCAGATTTTTACTTGAGGAAACTGCCATTGTCAACCTAACTTTATGATATCTTATGTTTGTACAGTGATGTCTCAAAATGCTGCTATGTTTTAAACAACAAACCAGCAAAACTCATGGACCATTTCCAGCATGTTGATACTCTTCAAGTACAGTGCAAATGGGAGGTCTTTTGGAATGGGGGCAACACTACTAAGGAAAGAATAAAAGCAGAAAACGAGAGAACCTCCTATAACAAAGCCAAGTTAGTCAAAATTCGCCTGAAAGTAACGACGAGTTTCTATTGCCCTCTGACCCCGTCTCCACAAGAGGCACGTCGACAGTTTTCTCCAGAAGCGTTCAAAAGTGAAGCTTGCAGCGTTTGATAAATGTCTTTGGCGCCCATCAGTCCGAGGCCAAGCGCTCCATCACCATTCCCTCGCATGAAATCTTGCCATTTCCGAAAACTCGTTTTCCCTGCCTCATGGCGATAATAAAAGCTTACCAGCTTGCGTTTTCCTGATTACCGGTCGGTTTCGAAGATTGCGAGTGGAGCGAAACGAGATCCGTGTCAACCGGCCAGGAAATATGGCTGCCCAGGCCCCTACTTGAATGCCATTTCGACAACAAAGGCAAACAGCAATTTGCAAACGAAGACCAAAGCGGTTATTTAGCGGGGGCCGGAAATATTTCCTCAGATAGCCACATTGGTTTCCGGTTCATGAATTCCGTCGTTACTTTCGATGGGATGAAAGCGTGGCTGCTCGAGTGTGCCCAACGTGAACACATATCCTGCTAACAGCCTCCCAAGTCCCAAAATCCGAAGGTAAACAATGCGATATTGGGTGTTCAACACCTCGGACCTTTCAAACTCGATATAACTCGTGCTAAAATGTGGGTCAAGTGCTTCCAGAAACAGGAATATTGTGAGCGAAGTTGGTGGATATTCAAATCCCAAACCGACTTCATTTTGCTGGATGAGTTCACGCAGTTATTTATAGGGCCTAAAAGAGGCAAAGAAAAGTCGTCCTTGCGGTAAAAATGATGAATGAACGACCATTTATGCTTTTTGAGAAATTGGTTCATGTGAATTAAGCATTATATATTCATCTTCAGGCCAACAAATTAATAAATGTACATGCGCTTCTAAAAGGTGTAGTCTTGCAACACTTCCAAATGAAGGTCTCAAATGGTCACATGGATAAAAACAATGAAAATAATGAAATTTTTGAACCAGCTAATGAGACTACTGAGAGAAGTGATGGGACCAAATGAGGCACCCAACATTAATGTGATTTTATTCTATGGGACTACGAGTTCCATTAATGATATAATTTTATGAGTGTATTATAAGATATCCCACTGAAATAAGAATATACTCAACAAGACTTTTTCAATTGGGGTGTCCAATAATCTCATTAGCAATGTGCCTCATTCAAGGACTTATCTCAGTATAGGGATGCCTTATCAAAAATAGTTCATATAGGTGCACTAGTTTTTTTTAGAATGAACATATTGAAATATGTCACTTATTAAATACGAGCGTACATGTAACATGATCTCACTATTTATCCAACCTACATGGTAATGTGTTTAATCTGGAGATAATTTAGAGGTATGCCCATCCACTACATTTCTCATATTTATGTGTCTTATACTTTGAAATGGCATTTTACCACAATGCAGTTGTTTGCAATATACATACATGTAGCATGAAATATTTTAATTTGCGAGTGCAATCCGTTAAAAATACGAGCCCGTACATGCTGTATTTTCTGCACCATGCCACATGTCAATCGATCCCATGGCTAAACAATTTGGTAAAGTTACACACGAAATGAGCTGCAAATATTTAAATATTGATGCTTTGGGATTTTATAAAAAACAAACAAATTCATGCAACGTATAGCTCCTACAGGAATCTGACGAGATTTTCAAAGGCATATTCTTTGCCTGCTGCTTTCATATTTCAAAAGGATTACATTTTTGCACTGTTGTCATGCACTCACGCTTTCGGATTCCATTAAAGCCCTTTTAATCATCGGTGAACTATGTTCGTAATGTCAATTTGAAAACAAACCAAAAGTTCGTCACGATGACATTAATTAAATAGCCATATAACGTTCTAGAGGTATTGACATTCAAAAGCTGCACCAAAAATGCGATTAATTTTCAGCGCATCCATTTAAGTACTAATTAGCATATTGAGCACAATATCATTGGAAGGCATTAAAACCAAGCACTTGTGCTATAAATGATAATGTCAACACGATGTTGCATAAATGCTTATGAGGCGCATCAATTTCATTAAACAGTCGATTAGCTAGCATTACACGCATATTGATCATATAAAGGTTATTAGAGAAAAACAAAAAAAATAAATAGTGAATATAGATGATTTTAAAAAACTGTGATTCGGGCAAATAGTAAACTTTTGTACATTAGTTAAAATTGCTGATCACAATTGCATGTCGCTTCACTTTTTTCCAATGGATGCTCAATGTAAATGAATACGATTTTTTAACGATAAGTGAAGCCATTTTTTTAGAAACTATAGTTTCCAGAAAGTAATTGGGTAAGAAATGTTTAAGAAATGTTTTAGAGTAATAAAGAAAGTATTCTTACCTGCCCTAACTCTGATGTCCCTGCTGACGATTTTGCCCAGGTTACTAGAAGCCCTGCACCTGTAAACTGTGGCGTGGACGTCTTGCCTGTAATCCTGAGCTGCAAATGGTGCAAAGTGTAAAGATCCATTGGAGAGCACTTGTCGCAGGCCAGGGATTTCTGCCAATGGCTTTCCATCAGCGTAAGTCCAACTTATCGTGGGTTTAGGGACACCATCGACCACGCAGTCCAAATGACCACCTGTGTTGTTTGAAAAGTCCAGGACACTCTGAGGCTCTTTCACAAAGCCAGGAATCAAATTCGTTAGTCCTAATGAGAAACGTACAGCTAATCCTGAAATGAAAACGGATATGGATTGTTATAAGACAATGCAACACTTACATATATGCATGTACATCTATACGAAAAAAATTGATTTTGAAAATGCGCTACAGCAGGAATTTCTCCAAAGTTGAATATTCAAACGGTTGAAATATAAAACAGATTTTATTTAAATTCTCATGCGTGATATGATGTTTGTGACAACGCTTAGTTAAACAATAACGCTTATAAAATGAAAACTTATGATGGACAAGATGAAATAAAGTAATTGGCTATATAGTTTCGCAATTTCATTAGCAGTAAGCATCACGAAAAGCAATAGTGGCAATTTTGCGCAATGATATACATGCTTTACAGGAGAGATTGAGAAGAAAACGTGCTGTCAAATAGCTTGATGATTAGTGTATTATTTGGGACAAACCAAGTTTTACGTGTTATTAGATAATGAGAAATTGTGAACATGTCGCAATGTGGTATTGTCCATCGATTCTTGTGTGGGAGAAGTTGCGTGCAAATTTCTAATAGTCACTACGCCCCATTTTCAATAAAACAATCTAATAAAAAAGGTGGCTGTTCAATGTGACATGTTCAATAAAACACCGATACAACTGGTAGTAAACAAAGCCGTAACTTATCACGCAATATGAAATGTTCCTAATGAAAATAGCAAAACGAGAATTTAAGCAAAATGCATCTATAGTAACAAAAACAACATTTTTTTTGTTTTAACAGTTTGATATTTTAGATGGAAGATCAACATCCTGAAAGACAAGAATATCGGTTCATAAACTCCTTAATGACATTGTATTGAAAATAAACGTTATTCGTTTCATGTGTGTTTCAGTAGACTAGCTTTTGATGTTTCACACATTGCCTCAACATTCCCAAACAACGAAATCCAATAGAATCTAGCGCTCAAAATGCATAAAAAAATCCAATGTTGAGTGGTTAAATGTTCAATACCATGTGAAGTTTAAATAAACACAAATCAAACAAGATTTTTGATTTTCTCTATATATTATGTACCAGAGCTTACCACTTGAAAACGAACAGATTTGAGTTATTTTCTTTTTCTTTAAGTAAAGCAAAAATAAGACATCTTGAAAGGATGCCAAAAATGACATATTGGCAAACACAAAGTTGTTTCCTGAAATCTTATTATGAGAACCCGATTTTTAGAGTGCATGATGGGGTATGGGGAAAAGTGTGCACTGGCCTTACAGGAAGCCATTTCAATAAAATTTCAGACTGTTAAGGTTTGGATAGATTGGACATCTTAAAATACCAAATTCAAAAAAAGTGAAGGTACTTGCAGGGTGCGCAATAATAGGCTCTAGATGTATTCTCCTATACTCAACTTTATTGGACTTAAATCCATTTACTTGTCAATATTTGTATTTCCCCAGAGATCCCAGTGAAAGTGAATTCGAGACGTGTCACATGAAGCTCTTAGGTGACCGCAAAGGACATTGGTCAAAGCAATTTAATCTTTTTACACTTTTTCTTTTCATTTTTCAAGAAAACACATTGATTTTTATTAGTAACCGTTCTTACGATCACTGGGTTGTCTGTATTTAATATTAAGCAAAGTTTGAAGATTACATACAAAACAATACAAAACTATATTAGCATTTTATAAAGAGGTGAATTGATATGAGCAATTTTAGAAGAATAAAACGGATTTATAATTGGTATGCTGATCATGTTTTTTATAATGCACAGATTACAAAAAAAGCTAATTTAATCCCACATAAGACTAAAATGTTCATATGGAAAAACCCACATGAAATGTCTTCATGTGTTCTCTAGGTCTCAAAGAGTACATTTAAGCGATTTCAATAATATCATTACTTCGTTCCTGAATAAAACAATCTAAACGTAAGATAGAACATTAATTCACAATATAGCTTCACAGGAACACTTTTTATAGACAGAAAGTACATTCTGTAACATGCATTTCTACGATGTAGATTCTCAATATTCGTAAATGTCTTGAAAGGGAACAAAATCCATTAGACAATATATCTTGCCGAAATGTCCACATTTTAAAATATTGGCACAACTACGCAGACATTGCTAAAAGCACTCGCAATTTAAATCACACCGCAATAATTCTTCAATGAAATAAAGGTTTCGTCGCCCAAGGAAAAAGCTTCTACTCAATTATTAATCCGTTTGTTCAGCAAAATTTATCATGAGTTTGGTGCAACAGTCCATTATTATTGGCATGTCTGGAGAAGGAGGCTATGTTTAGTGTCGTAAAACGTAACAATTCTCCTCACGATCAACTAATTATCACTCCTGAATGGTGATTGTCAATGACGCGTGAAATCCCTGACATTAAAGTACCAATTTATTAGGCAATACGCGGAAGGGGATTTGAGCCCAGCATTTTCATTTCGCATCCGTACGCCAATGCAACTCCCTTTAAACCAACACGAAATATTGGATATTTTTTTTTATTTCACTTACGCTGCCTGTTCCAAACGGCCAAATAGAAAAACAAACCCGGCTTTACGGGTATTTTATCGTTATTTGGATTACGAGGCTCCGGGTCCAAGTCCGCAACTTGTCATTCTCTAGCACAGTAAAACACGAAGACAAGCCACTAATTGAACAATAAAATATCCCAATAAAACCCTTTCCCCCTATTAAATGCGTTTACACTCAACTGCTGCTGCATAATAATTAACGTTTTATTGCCCTTTCGCAGTTCTAGCGATATGCATAAGCGCCGATACCATTAAACGAGAAATATACCAAGTTCTGCACAGAAGATAAAAAAAATCGTTCTGGAGAACATAAACAGTGGTTTAATTCACCAAAAACTCGAATCTTCTAATACCTGAACTTGAAACAACATGCAGCCTTCTGCGATTCCCAATGTGTTATTACCTCCAGTGGTGTCTTACCTAAAAATGTCTTAAGAAATTAACTATAGCCCTGGTTAAAAATTGCATTACATGAGAACCCATTGTTTACGAGATTTACGTGGAACATCCCAAATGAAAATTTTAAATCTTGTTTAGTATATGTTTTTATTAGAGTGGTATGTTCCATGAAACCTCCATGAGATTTTTCACTTAGGTGGCAGAGTAAAGTATTGAATAGTGAACTGAGTTTGACAGTAAACCATGCAATCCTTCCAGTCCTTTCAGAGGCTTCAGAACTCTTCAGGACAGTAATGTCTTAAGTACTGCACAGTCCATGTATTCCTAAAGATGTTAGGGACCATCCATAAAAGACGTCTGCGATTAAGGGGGAGGGGGTCTGACAAATCAGACATTTCGGGACGTAAGGGGGGGGGGGGGAGAAGGGGGTCTGGAAAAACAGACGTCTGTAAAAGTGCTTTACCGGGCACGTACAGGTCTGCACACGCGCAGTAAAATGGCCACATTTCCCCCCATTTTCCTCAATAGAGCCGCATGCGCGTGGCTTCAGGGGGAACTGAACTGCATGCATGTTTTGCTATGGGGAAATTTTAATACATACTTTTAAAAAAAACTACTTGTTATAATACAAAAATAAAAATTG
>JAQGCC010002025.1:0-20260 GCA_034698905.1 Xestoiulus laeticollis | reverse complement strand
GATTGTAAATCGGACATTTGGTTGCTGAGAAAACAAATTTTTACTTGATTCATGTTAAATTTTGCCATATGTAAGTCTAGAAATCTGTTTTACTTGAATTCAACTCTATTTTCTGGAAATTTTACACAGTCTTTTGCAGAGAAAAAAATACGGGATATTTGCCGAACCGCCCCCCCCCCCAATGAGATTTGGTGAGATTTGTCTCGACCCTCCTCCCTAAAAACCTCACGTAATTAATGAACCACCCCTTACTAGTAAATGTCATCTGAAGTCAGACATAATTACTTGAGGGTCATCCAAAAAGGACGTCCGGCGCTTTTTGGCAAATTCAGACCCCTTCAATTCCACCCATGTCAGCTTTTACATAGAGCCCTCTGTACACTGCTGCGTTGCACACACGCAGGGGAACGTACGCAACGCAGCATGACGTCAATGTGTTGCATGCAGCCTACACATTGGTGGGTGCCTTAATTGTGCGGGCAGTATTGAATTTTCAAACTGGATGCCCCCAGTAATGAAGAAATCGAAAATGATCTTTTGGTAGCTGTTATGATTTTGAAAAGGTGCAGACAACAAACGAAGAGATTATGGATTCATCCATATCTCAGAAGAAGAAAAGAAATGTCTTAGTTGGCCTTTCTCCGATTTTCTCAATCAATTGCTCGTCAGTAATAGACGCCATCTTGCAAAACGCGTCCAAAAAGTTCAGATTGATCAAACTTTTGCGTCGCGTCTGCAGAGTGTCCGTTTCATTGCCTCGAATGCGTTTGTGCGCGTTTTTCAAGCGTTGCGCATACGCAATGCCACCAAACGGCAACAAACGCAACAGTCTACAGCGGGCTTGACCCCTCCACCTTTTTGGCCGCCTTAAGGCTGCAATGAAATTTTGTATGATAATAAAATCCGACTAATAGTTAAGCGTTAACTACCTTTTACGGATTCGTTCAAATATGACGTCACACTTTTGAGGGGGATCGAAGGGGTAACGAAGTTGTGGCGACATGGGGGAGGGGCGGCCGATCGAGTGATCAGCCACAGTGTGCAGACATACAATTTTGTAGCGATTCCAGATCTGCAAAACTGGGTTTCAAATGTTTCTCCTTGGTAGAAGCCGATGTTAGAGTGGGTTTTGTGCTTGCATGCCTGATCTCAATCCAAAGGTGTGGGCCGGGGTTTGTTCTCCGGTGGTGGTCGGTGGGAATTTTTCAAAAGGGCAAAATTGCCAAAGTGGCAGCTCTTATAGTAGAGTTTAATCCGAGGTGCCATACTGTATATGTAGATCCGAGGTGCCATACTGTATATGTAGATCCTCCTTGCTCTGCACGTGACAAAATATGCCATCCACATATGCGTTTTACGACTTTATAGCTTTGAAGCTATAGTTCGGCCCCTTGTAGGCAAATTATCCTAGCTGGTACCCCTTACAGAAAAAAATTTCCTAATAGGTGACAAAAAAATACAAAACGGGGACATTATACATCTTTAGGTACAATTTTGGTCATTTTTGGTGTTAAATTCGTCACCACTGGTGTTTTGACAAAAATACCTAATTGGATAAGGTGTTTTTTTTTTTTGGTACACTGGTTTTTTACGTCAATTTTTGGTCCAACCTGACAAAAAGTGAACATCAGGTATGTAATTTGTATCAAAAACACCACAAAAAATGCCAATTAAATTTACATCTCGATTTTTATGTAAGCTATAGGAGGTGATAGAGGCTCTTTCCCTGGTGTTGGTGTTTAATCCTCATTGCAGAAATAGACCAACGCTAAAAATCAACAAGCAAACAAACAAAAATTAGGAGAATATCATATATTGAGGATATTAATTATGAATTTATTATGAATTATGAATTGAGGAAATTTGATAAAAAGATGAACATTAATGTTATATTTTCGTTACTTAGAATGGGGTTTGGTTGAGCTAATTGAAGTTCCCTTGACTCCCTAATATTTAAACTTTAGGGGAATTGGTCGACAATTTCAGGATTTCTAGAATTCTTCTTCTCCAATCTCCGTATACTTTCGACTCTCTCCGGCCCCTCATGACTGGACGTCCTTTATGGATAGCCCCTTGAGCACCCATATACTGTGCCTTGAGATTAAATCTACTGCTATTTAATTTACAATATTAAACCTGATGAAAGTATAGAGAGTGGTAGACAACACTGTTCAGCACAGATCATGTGAAATTGTAAACAATTAAAGTAAAGATTAGATACGAAAAGAACATAAAAAAATTGCCTTTTATTGCACAGCGTCATCCGCAATTCGAAAAATCGAAATACAATTTAATACATGGACCAGTAGAGGGCGACACTTACCACTCGCTCGGAGGCATATCATCAGCACCAACCGTAAACCGTGAACCGTTCTCTGATATTTGGTTCACTTCATTGTACGTGCCGAGGTACGTGCAGTATGTATTTTTATTCAATCTTTCATGTCTTTAATATATTTTACTTCTGTAACAAAATATAAATTATAAGCGTTAATTGGTTTGATATAATTATAGCAGTACGCTCGATCTGATCATTTGTGGATTATACATTACCTTTAAAGTTTTGACAGCTGAAAATGCCTGCTGTCGGTTCTACTAATGACATTCCAACAACCCCAAAAGAAGAGGCAATGGAATGTGTTCCAATAAAAGACGAAGATTCATCAGTTATAACTGAAACCAAGGTGGTGCCGGTGATCACTGCAGAAATTGCTAATGCTGACAACATGGATCTTGTTCAGTGCTACTGGTAATGGTTTATTGTGTGCCTGTAGGAAGTGTCAACTATGCTATGTTAATGCTTTTGTCCATAGATGCTGCATGAGTAATCAATAAGAAATAGATGTATGCATTGCCACTGTAACCCATGTTGTGAACTTAATTGATTTTAAGACAGTACCTTATATATACCACCACTTTATTCTCATAGAAGTGTATTATTTGTTTAGTTTAAAAGAGAGAAATCCAAATCTCATCGAACTTCAGTGCGGAGGATGCTTTCGGTGGTATCACGAATCTTGCATTAGTTACCAAATAGGGTACGTCTTCGCTTTTTCGTGTTTGTACTGAATTTCAACATTTCATTTGATTGCAATTTATAAATATATATTTTGTTGTTTTCAGAAAATGCGTCCCTTTTATGACAAACTACACGTTTATATGTAAAACTTGCAATGCAAGTGGCTTAGAGAGCTTTACGAAGCGACAGTCGAGTAAGTAATATTTTTGCTTGTAAAAATATTTGCAAACAAATGCTTGGTCAATAAAATGCCTAAGCGAATTGCCCTTTTTTGAATAATTCAAAGTATCATAATTGGTTTAATTTGGTAATAGATTTTTCCCAGATGTGTCAAACTACTCTGGCTAACCTCATGCAAATGAGTGCAAAGGATGGCAATGCAAAAGTCATGTTTTCCAAAGACAAGGTAAGAATTATTAAAAATAGAAATGTACTCGACCAACGGAATTTTAATTTTAACATGAATAAAGTAAACTTGGTGTTTTTTTAGGAAGTAATCCCGTTCATCGACAGTCACTGGGAAAATTTGACCACATTATTAAGACGTGTCAAACAAACTTGGCATACAACTATCGTTAAGACCATGGTATATATGCACTTTGAATAAACAATTCTTTTATCTATGTGTATGAAGGGATGGATCTTTACTCGCATGATCATAAATCACCTTTTCATATTGACTTTAATTTTATATCGTGCTTAAATTACGTTTTGTAGGTCAAGGAGACCGACATTTTTCGTTACGAAGAGAAACCGCCTGATGGGACTTCATCCACAGAGCACCCTTTATTTGGCTTGGTTGTTCCGAATGTGATGAAAATCGGACCAAATTATGAAAGTTATATTAAAACTGGACAGTTTAAGCTATTGGATGGTCAGAGAACAGGCTCATCTGCAACTACTGGACAAAATGGTAAGTATGGCAATACCGCCATCTTAAATTGAAGAGTTCTGCAGGACAATAATAATGTATTTATGTAGCTGTTGGTGGAGGTTTTTTTTCTGGTAAGGGAAGGGGTGCCAAGCGGAAACTCCCAGAAATGTCAGTGATGTCAACAAGGAAGTCTAGAAGGTTAGTTGTTGATTTTTCATGGGATTCTGAACAGTGATTTTGGTAAAGTTAGAATTCAGTTTTTGAATCCCTTAGAGCAGGGGTTCTCAAACTGGGTGCCGCAAGTGTATGCCAGGGGTGCCATGCATTAACTAAACTTCCCATTGACATAAAGAGCATATTGAAAAATTCATCCAAACAGTTTCATTCATTGCATTAAATTTGAACTTTTTTCTTATTTTCCTAAGTATTCAAACCGCTTTAAGGGTGCAGCAATTTTTTTTAACCCGATAAGGGTGCCTCGACCAAAAAAGTTTGGGAACCGCTGCCTTGGGGCCATCCACAAAGGACACCCGGATATTAGACCCCCCTCCCCCATTTTTTGGACATCCCAGACTGCAATTATTTTTTATTCAAGGAGATGCTGTAATATTTTCCAGGAATTTTGTTCCATGTTAGATGAAATTTAACAAACTTCTGATATATTGCACAAAATTTGATAAAAATACCAAAATAGTTCCTTTGTTTTACTGACATAGGGTTTTGGATACAGTTGGCTTCCTTGATTCCCAATGTTGAAATTATAGGGGGATTTTTTCAAGGATGCCTGGAATACCTGATCGATTTCTATCAACCTCCTCTCCCCCTAACTGGTCATCGTTTGTGGATGACCCTTTACGGTTTAGTGCAAGAACTCATTTCTAGAAAATAAACATTAAATCTTTCGAATAAATAGGCTTCAATCATAACTCATTTGAAGCTTAAAACATGTCGAGCAAGTTTCATTATCCCCTAGCTTCATTATGCCATTTATTTTAGTGATTTGGCCACCCCTAAACTCCCACCTCATGGCTATCCACTGGAACACCCGTTCAACAAAGACGGTTATCGCTACATTTTAGCTGAGCCAGATCCTCACGCTCCATTTCGTCAAGAATTTGATGAAAGCTTAGATTGGGCTGGTAAGCCCATTCCAGGTTGGCTTTATCGGACACTCAAGCCTCCCATGGTACTTTTGGCCCTTCATGACAGAGGTAACATGAAAGTGGATCGGATGCATTTTTTTCTGTAGGGAATACCATGTCATCAGCCGATTCTCGTTTTAGCTCCCCAGCTTAAAATATCGGACGACAGGTTAACTGTTACTGGCGAAAAAGGATACTGCATGGTTCGAGCTACTCACGGCATTAATTACGGGTCGTGGTATTACGAGTGCACCATCGAGGAAATGCCTGACAACTCGGCCACTCGATTAGGCTGGTCACAAGCTCTAGGTAAAACGTGTACAATATCAAACATTAAAATGGCAGAATTTGAGCAATCTAGGGATTACATCAGACATGAGTTTTTGTGAAGAAAATTGATTATGCTTACCGGTTTTCGCATAAAATTTACTTCTGTAGGCAATCTTCAAGCACCATTAGGATATGATCGCTTCAGTTACTCGTGGAGGTCTCGCAAAGGTTCTTGCTTTCACGAAAGCAAAGGCAAGCATTTCAGCGAAGGCTATGCTGAGGGTGACACCTTAGGTTTTCTGCTATGCCTGCCTGAACATGGAACCACATCAACTATTCATCTACCACAATCTTTTAAAGACAGAGTAAGTTATTTTGAAAATTGTTCACTCGACGAATAGCAATTTTCGTGGTTAATCAATGGTTTGTTTAACTTCTCCGTTAGCCTCTCGTCAAATTTAAGAGCCACTTGTACTATGAAGACAAGGATGACATACAGAAAGCAATTCGAAATTTAAAACCACTTCAAAACAGCAAAATTCTCCTATTTAAAAATGGTGAATGCAAAGGTGTTGCTTGGGAAAATATTAATGAAGGCACCTACTATCCGGCAATCTCATTATACAAAAACGTCACTGTAAGTTAATTCCCTCAGTACGCCAATTATCTATTCTAGAGACCATAATCGGTTTTCGAATTCATTGTTTTTCAGGTAACTGCCAATTTTGGGCCGAAGTTCAAGTATCCGCCGAAAAATCACAAGTTCAGGGCGGTAAGTAGCAATATTTGTAGATAACCCGGTTTGGGAGCGAACATTGCAGTTTGCAACAACTATAGCTACATGACACCTAAAACATGTCAATTTCTTTGCACAGATGCATGAAGCTGCACTTGAAGCCATAACAGAACAAGCCTTCTCTGACATGCTTTTCTTAGTTGAGAATGATGGACAGCTACGCTTGGATGCATATTAAATGGCTGTTAAATCACAAACTTTCCCAAATAAATGTTTTTACAACTCTTTCATTAAAGAAATGTTTTAGTTTAAAACACTTTGAATATTTGATTCTTGCCAAATTTATTTCTTTAAAAATAAACGGCGAAATAGATGCATTCATGTTTGAGATCTTATCAAGGGCAAAATAAGATTTTGATGAATTGACAGATGCTAGAGCAGGCTGGTGAACTTTTGAAGTACAGTAATGTGTGGACTCAAATGATGCAAATTATAAAACTGCATTTCAATAAAAAAGCCTAGACATAGATGTAGTCACAGTGCGCGAACCTAACATAATTGCCCCAGACCCCGACAACGTCGGCTTAGTGGTTACGTTTAGCTCATTGAACTCGGGAGACCAGGCTATCCTGGTAATGGTTTTCGTGGTATCCCACAACCTCCCACAATCGTCCATATAGGCAGATGTCGGGACAGTTCTAGCAAAAAGCAGCCACAAACTTGTATCAATTAAAAATCTAAAATCAAAAAACAATCTGGCACTTTGTTCCCTGCCACATGGCATGTTATATGCTGACTGTAGGGTAATAAATTAAATTAAAAATAAATTACATTCTTGGAGCTCTTTCACAAGAGGGATTTCGGTCGTGGCAGCAGGTCATTAATTTTAATTGAATTTTCCTGCGAGATAGCAATTTGATAGTTAAAATTCTATTAAAATTAGAATCTGTTGAGGCCTGTTGCCTTGACAGAAATCGCTCCGTGTGAAAGATCCCTTAGTCCTGCCATTTCTAGTCCAGTTTTCCCATATAGCCATGTTGCGCTCTTGTTAATCATGACAGCCACAATGTTTTTCAGTTTTGAATTACACACCGGACTCAAGTTTATTCGATTGGCACGAAGATTTGAGATTTTTAACATGTGCAATTCACAATAACATCAATTGGAAAGAATTGTTGTAATGAAAGCGAAATAATCTTAACTGCCATTGAAGTTTAAAACAGGAGTTATGATGCGCTAAATTAACTTAAAACTAAAATAACCTTTTGAAGCTCACAAAACCTGCATACGAATATACGAAACAAAAGCACATTTTTTTAAGAATATTATATTCCTATTAATAAAAGGCTTGATGAGCTTCGATTACAGTACAACATTAAAATAGATTATATGGCTTAGCTAACCTACATTGAAAATGTAAAATATAATGAAATGGGTCGTGGAAACAGCAAGCTATATATGGTCATTGTTAACGCTAAATGAGCAAAATCGCCAGGACTTGTCGAGTAGCAGGTTGAACATGCAAGCTGAAGGTGATTTAAACATTTAAGCCTAAAAAGTTCAAAGATTTTTCAATGAGAATTTCAATTGGAAGTAAAATATTTAAGAATTAAGCGGTATTACGTTAAACTTACATCCAGCAAAAATAGAGCATTTCTGCAAATCAAACGTATCCTACCGCCTTTCACGAGAAAGCGATCGGCTAAAGCTTCTTCTAAAGCTCTGCGAACGTGAACGGCTTCTGCTTTCGCTTCTTGTATATTTTCGCCTTGGAGATTGTGACCTGTAAAAGAAAAATATATCATTATTCTTGCAAACCTAGGTGTGAACGTCACCCCACTACAGCAAAACCAGTAAATAACGTCCCCCGATATAGCACACTACCTGGAAGTAGTGATCCCTCACATTCGGCACGGATCAGTTTTACAGAACCAGCTGAACCTGCCAAAGCACTCTCCCTCCAAGTAGCGCACCTTATGGTTCGGTCCTAATAGTGTGCGCTATTCACAGGTTTCGCTGTAGTAACAGTCTATTTCAATTGGACACATCTCGCTCCTCCTGCTGTTACTGGTCACAAAACAGCAAGATACCATTAATAGCATGGGGCCTAACAACTGTTCTTGGGCTACTCCAGACAACAATGGACTAATTGATATAGTATTTTTATTTATTTGTTAATATTATTCGGAGGCAATTAGGTACGAACAGTGAAGAACAGTTATGGAGCTAATGGTTCTTTTAAATTATCTTACAATTTTAAGAAAATCAAAAGGCCGTTAAAATAAATCTTAGGATATTAGATCGTGGGTTATGCGGACCAGCATAATGAAGACAAGTTCGACACACAATATCTTTATTGTAGTGGCCTAAAGTATTTGCAAGCATTCAAACTAACACAAACTAATAGGTGTATAACAAGTAATTAAATGACTGAATTCTAAAATAGTTATTATAATTGCATTACCCTATAATGTGGGGAAGCTAAGAAACTTTTCCTAAATGAGATTTAACGCACATCATGAAATATACCATCATCACAATTTTATCCATTGTTGTCGGGATGGATCGTAGGAATGGCTTACAGCCTTGCCCCGTGCATAACGTAATCTTAGAAGCATTTCGTCGAGCAGCTCGTCTTTTTTAATTTATAACCGAAAATGACAATTCACGCGTTTCGAGTAGAAATTTAATAAAAACGTCACCACAACCTGTCCTTCTCTGGTGTAAATTAAAGATGATTTGAAGGTAATGCCAGGAATGCAAAGCATGTGGGGTGGCTAGCAGACTGGCAACAGCTGAGAAAGGCGAGTGATGAGTGGTGGTGAGAGGTCCGCGAAGGGGCGGTATCAGCTGGCCAGGCGATCAGGCAATGATGCAGTCTATACCTGGGTGTGCCAGGTGACGATGAAGGGTTGCCTGATTGGGGAGGATTTTCTGTGCCAGTGGTTGATGGTATTTGGTCTCTTATTGTTCCCACGCAGCATGAAATGCTGACTTGTACAATTTTCAACGGTGCCCGTCATGAGGCACGGGGTAGTGGTGAGAGTAGAGAAAGATGTTTAGAGATGCATTACCTTCATTCATGCTGCTGAAGCTTTCCTGTGTCGATTAATAACAAACATTAACCAGGGGGGATTGAAATATACTAGTCGAGGGCTAGTCACGCAAGTTGGCTCGCTCGAACCATTGGTAGATTTAGAGTTTGTGATTTTCTCCCACACATTTAAGCCAACATGAACACACATAGATGGGCAAAAGCATAAACCCAGAAGATTTGGGACTTCACTACAAATGGACAATATAGAATGTGTGCCACGTATTAAGGAAGTCAAATGCAATAGAGGAGACTGGCGATTGGCACTAAGTTATTGCATGCAGGGAATTATGCAATGTAACTTCTGGTCAACCTACGAGGGGTACAACAAATGGACAATATAGAATGTGTGCCACGTATTAAGGAAGTCAAATGCAATAGAGGAGACTGGTGATTGGCACCTACGAGGGGTACAATTTCTTAAAAATGAGCACGCCAAGTAGCCGGCTTAAATGTTCATCAAACAAAATTTGGA
This sequence comes from Xestoiulus laeticollis, assembly GCA_034698905.1. Classification (NCBI taxonomy): domain Eukaryota; kingdom Metazoa; phylum Arthropoda; class Diplopoda; order Julida; family Julidae; genus Xestoiulus; species Xestoiulus laeticollis. The sequence continues at coordinate 10,650 of JAQGCC010002025.1, read as the reverse complement.
AACTAAGATTAGGAAAAATATCTCTTTGAAAAGTGCTCTTTTAATGGTGGAAAACACAAACTTGTTTTGACTAAGTTAATTATAGGGCAGTTAGATAGGTCAAAATTGGAAATCTAGATTTTCCCATGATGCACATTTTGTAGCTGTTAAGAAATCTAAGACTATAGACAATTACCACATTCTGTCACACTATTTTCTTAGGACAATTAGAGCTGTCAGAAGAAAGCCTGGTGACATACCTTGCACGATACAGGCTTCTCCCAGAATCATACCTATTGTATCTGAAAATAAGATATACCATCAACTATTAATTTTTTATACTGAGCTTGTTTGCCTAACCAGGTACATTCAACATCAGTGTAAATTAATTATTGTATCCAAACTACCGTAAATGTGTTGGTTCAAAATCAGTCACAATTGTTAGAAATGAAACGAATTTACAAACCTTTGTGATGAAGGAGGATCTCTGTGGCCGCTTCCACGGCGGGACCGCCCATGTGACATTTCCACTCGCACTCTGCTGCCACATACCCGCCTGTTTTAAATGAAACCGAATGAAACAAATAAAATTTTCCCGTGGCATCATTAGGCTGTGTTTTAATATAGCCTACTTTTATTTTCGGTTGAATATTTTCTTCACTGACGTGAAAATTTTCATTTTGAAGAATTTTGCAAAGCATGATTTTATAAAGAAAGCCTTACTTACATTCCATCCAGAGCTCTCACTGCATCTTCAGCATCCCTCGGATCTTCGAATTCGACAAATGCAAACCCTGACATAAAGATGCATTCATATGTTTAGATGTAGAATAATGATATTGTCCTCGTCTAAAATATTCATAATTGTCTATCTCTGTCTAAAAATTAATTTTATCCAGGAGACTTTCTCAAATAATCCTAGCGTGTTTTTCAAAATATTTTTCACCCAATATTCATAAAAACTACGAAACGCAACCCAGGGCCATAAATTTCCACAGGCGCAGCTAGGTCGATGTCATCAAATATTAAAGTTTTAATGAAGTCCAAAGATGATGTCATATACAGATATAGCTAGAGGACCTAAAAACATGCATGCATTGATGGGGAAAATAGAAAAATATGATAGAGATGTCATGGCTGATGGATGTTCCTCCAGACAACATCCAGAGAAAACGAACCGGAAGTTGTGGAAAATGAAGGCACAATGCATTTACATACTGTGTAGCTCTTCAAATGGATAAGTACATAATCAAGGGTAAATTACTAAACAATTTCACCCACTTTTCGCTAAGACATAGTAATAAATATAAAAATAATTTTGATAGAAATACACATTCGACTTACCCGCGGGATTTCTAGCAACCCAGACATTTCTAAGCGGTCCATATTTGCCAAAAGCAGATTCAATTTCATGTTTGGCTGCACCGCTGCCTAAATTGCCAACATAAACTTTGCATTCTAGAGACCATTCTCTATAGCGCGACATCTTAAATTGCCAATATTTTTATATTAGAGTATAAAATGAAAGAATAAAAATTCTAGAGCTAAAAAACCCACGAGGATAAATAAAATCAAGCAACATGGGATTAACTTGGAACTCAAGCGCCACATTACGTCAAAAATGTTGCGCAAAATTATGTAAAAAATTTGAAAAATGGCGCCAAAATGCAAAGCCCCAGGCCAAACTAGGCTGCTTCCGCGCGTTTGGTTAGCCTCAAACAGGCCACCGAATTTAATTTAAATTACACATTACAATATCGTGCGAAAATTCTTTTATAATTAAAAACCTTGTTTGAGCCAAAGCCAAACGCGCTGAAAGTAGTGTATGTATATATATATATATATATATATATATATATATATACCAGGCGCATTAATTATGTAGTTTATGGAAAAACTTTTTTTTTCAACTGTTCAAATAATTTTTCTTAGATCTTTTTCAATATGTAAACTTTTTCATGAGAAGTCAAATTAGCAATTAATATTGGATACATGTGGCATCTATGATGAAATAATTTAATGAAAACAAATTTCATAAATAGCTTTTCGAACTTCGATCCCTAAAATTCAGCTAAATAGCCAAAAATAATGAATTTTATTATTTCTAAAATATCCTTTGGTAAAAACATGCTTCAGCATGGATAATACCATGGGTAAGAGGATGGAGTACCTGTGATTAATCTATGCACCCGCACATAGTGCCATCCAATATGTGCGGATACATTGACTAATCCCAGATAATTTCCTTGTTATTTTCCGTCTTCTTTTCCATGATATGCGAAATTGGATTAACCTGGATTAACATATTACCCTAAATTACTGAAGCTTTTTCTATTAGTTTTGTATTTATTTCACATTTATCATAATACACTAAACGACTTACAAGCCACTGACATTCACCGGTGATATAAATGTACCTTAAGAAAAAAAGGATTGTGAATTTAAAATCCAATTTTGCTACAAATCGCATCAGGAAAAAAATGCAAAGGTATATCTAATTGATTCACGTGCACATTGGGATTTTTTACTTTTAAGTTTTAGCTTCAACACTGAACATAACGCATATTCAATTTAGATGATATCAATGAATTTATGTAATCTTTTCCATAAAATTAAAAAAAGATAAATGGAAAGTATCTGGAATTTAGTTCCAGGAATTAATTATATCTTCTTAATAAACGTTTTATCAAATATTAATATGAAAAGATCAAATGTTGTTTAGTCCTTAATGCTGAATTTTACAACTTAATAAATTGCAAGAATGTTTTCAGAGCAAAATTACCCAATGTTCTTCAATCTACTTAAAAAAAATTAAAGACCCATCTGTACTTTGCAAAAGTGACTACATAATTTATAAGAGGAATGTGATTTGCATTGGTTTTTTTAACAAAAAATTGTTGTAAATGTGCACCAGTTTTCTTAAATCTAGGGTGTCTCAGCCAGTGTTCCCAAATTGTTCCAATTTTATCAAAACCCCAAGTTTCCAGGAAAAAAAAACTTGCAAAAGTTTAGACAGAGTTGTGCTAAAACCATAAGGGGCTCCATCATGTATACAAAATATTTAAATAGTTATGTTAAAACATAACAAATAGTTCCGTTCCTAAATTTAATTGGGAAACACTGGTCAATTTGCAAAACCCCGCAAATCAAAAACTCAAAAAATGAAGAAAAAAATCCAATAAAATAATGCATAATTTCGGGTGACAATGTATTTATCAGTTAATCAATTCCAGTCAGAAATCTGGTCACAAATAAAAAAAACTGAACAGGAAATATGGTTTACAAAGATCCAAGTAATTTTCACCCAAATTCGCTTAATATGAGTGAAAAGCCAAAATGTACAATTATGGGGTTGTGCTACGAGAAGTCAAACATGGGCAAATATAAAACGTCACAACACGAAAGAGGCATGGATTTATATGATTGACAATGTTTATTTCAATGGTGCTTACACGTGATATAATAATGGGAACCCTGGAGGAAAATTCTACAATCGTACCCCATGCCCGCTTTGAACATCTGTTACAATCATGTCCCAGCCTGATGCATCTCCATCAAGCACAAACTCAAGAGACTTCCAACTGGAGAGCCACTTCTCTTGGGATTACTTGTGAACCCTGCAAAAGAACGGCACCAAGTGTAAGCACCATTGTAGAGAAGAGAAGAAAAGAAAAAAAAAAACAAGAAACAATATGGAATTCGTCCAAATCTGTAAAGTGAAAAGACTACCTCTTCCATGCGCAAGTAAAATTCGAATAAGATTAAGGTGAAGCGCATTGCACCAAGAGAATCAAGTCTCATCGTCTAATAAGTGCAGGCGATACATCCGATTTTTTCGCTACCGTTTTAACGATACGGCCCAAAGCATTCCGCCGGGATGCAACGCCTTCACCTCACCAAAAAAACTGTAACACAACCCACTCATAAATGTATCCTTTTTGGAAAGCACTAGGCTTTACTCATAGACGAGACTTGCCTGGCGGGTGAGCGACTGTGGCTGATGCTGCGCGATGCGCTGCGGCTCCTGCTCCTGGAACGATCGCGGCTTGCACTGCGGCTGCGAGAACGCGATTTACTGTTCCGATTCCGTGACTGGGAGCGAGAACGAGAACGGGACCTATGGGTGCAGAACGAGAAAAACGTTTATTAGAAGGTGCGCGTTGCAAAGAGAGGGTTATGGTCTAAAGCTTTGCCTGAATATCTGGTGGATCCTTCGAGAGCAAACTGTACTATTTGGTGGTCGTATTAGGAAGACGGCAATTCACAAACAATTTAACGAGTATTTTAAAGCCACTAACAGTAGTGGCTTCCTCATAAAAAAAGCAGTCAACATCACGCATTTAGCAATTCCAACAATGCTAAATGTAAATGATTGTTGCCTGCGCGTAAAAATTATTTGCAACTGACCAAATGTAATACAGCTAGTTCTGCTTATTAGCTAAACCCAAAAAAAAAACGTTTTAAGATAAGGGAGCTCGACAACTAAAATCCCGCTGCTCGTATCAAACAAGCAATTATTATCCAATTCTTGCTACGTTAGCTTTTTTAGATACAAAGAAAATTACCTGAATGGACTTTACAGCATTTATCCGATAGTTTCTTAAAGGTGCGACGCAATGGTGACTATTACAAACTGAGCTAACTAGTAGATTATTGATGTCAGTTGTTGTAATTTTTGATTGGAATTAATTGTAGATACTGACAGCAGTTCCAAAAAAAACACCTAAATTAGTTCTGAAAGAGCCAATTTAACCAAGACAGACCACACGACTGGTAAGATATTCATGCTTGATATCACCAAAAATTATTACTACAAATTTATAGCAAGCTAATCTTTAAGCCTCTCCCACCCACCAACACTAATAGCTATGCTTATTCTTGATCAATAATCCTTGACTAAATCTTACTCCAAATTCCCCTTTCATTAGTTGTCCCCAAAAATGCTGTCTTTTTTTCTACCGAGGACCTTACAAACTTATATTATGTGTGCCCATATTAAACGATAGAAAAATGTGTAGGACACGTCGCACCATACTAAATAATCAGAAACAGTGACCCAAGCTGCATGCATTTAAAACCCATATTCTAAGGATTCGGGCATACAGCGTTCAATCTAGCCTGCATTTTCTTAGTTAAGTTATAGTATGCAATTACGGTTTTAGGAATGTAAGGCGATTAAGGGTCATGAAGGGTCACTTTCAATGATCGCGCATAGCAAATCTATTCTCTTTCGTTCTAACGTCTGGACTTAATAGGGCTGACCAAAGAGGCACACGTCTTTTTTTTTTCCTCCATGTGTCACCAAAAACTTACCTGTGCAGAGCACATCACAGCGAATATTCCTTACTATAGGCTGCACTTGGACTACATCAATCCCAGCAACTCAAAACTCATTTTGAGAGTAAAGAGACGCCAAATGGGTTGGGTAACAAACAGATGGTGTCAGCTGACTTATATGCAGAAAATGATGCAATGCTCAGGAAAGATAGTGAAGTTGAACGGAAAAGGTACTATTTGCTGTCGATTAATGGCAAGTGCAGAATGTAGTAGTACGGATGCCGTGTCAAAATGATTTTCTAGGTGTACTCGCACAGAAGTAGATCGAACGGATGGAATGCCATGGTCACGTGCTGCAACCAGGGGATTCATTAAGGAATTAAGTTGCTAGATGTGAGGCAGAGGTCAAAACAAGGCTATGCAGACAAGCCCCGCAGCTCAATGGTCAATGTCGTGCAAACATGAAGTTGAGCCGAATGGCAAATGATGGCAGAACCAACAGTTGGCAGAAGGTAGCTAGGCGAGTTTGGCAAGGAGCTATCCGTGGCTTAGCCTACAAAAATGGTCAGGAATAGGGGTGTCATTAGGGCTTGCCATTTGCTTCAAAGTCAATGGCTCCAGTGCACTGGCGAGCAGTGCCAAGAGGGGGAGATTTACCAACATGGTTATCTCTGTACATAAGCCACAGAATGCCTTCTGTAGTCTGAATTTTGCCAAGACAATCTCCAGTTACTTTAGATAAAAATTGCTTTACGAGAAAGCATTAACGAGTCATAGAAATTACCAAAAAAATTAACAAAAGAGGCGATCGACAGTGACAAAGAGAATGATGCAGCCACTGCATTAGAATTACGCAAGTTATATGACTTAGAAAAATCCCTCGTTATAGATTTTTTTTTGGAAATTTGATCATATTTGAAAAAAATATATTCAAATTTCCCAAATTTTAGTTTTTTTATACTATCTGATAAAAATCTCATTTGACTAGCATGTCAGCACCAACACAAGCTATATTTTTAATTAATCACTGCACCATCTAGTGAAATGAGATTTCTGTAACGTTATATCAAATGCAAACAAACTTTTTTTTTCAAATATGCATACGCAACAATTATTCTTTGTTAAAAGACACCTAATTAAAGTGCTACGTTTAAGCATGCATAGTTTTGTGGTGACAAATCAATGCAAACATAAACCAAATGACGATTAACAAATTTGAAAATCTTAAAACCGGCTTAGAGACATGTAGTAATGTAAGAACAAAATTACAAAAAACGACTGGATTAATTAATGAATGACAAACGATGTGTTCATACACTGATGCCTGGCATTGCATAGAAGTCATTTAACTTGCGTCATTCTTCAAACAAGTGAAGTGCACATAAACTCCTCTTTGGTTGCTCAAACAAAAACCAATCCTAACATTTCCATGTTTAATTGTACAGTACCTGCTCTTCCTGTTGCTACGTCGTCCATAGCGCTGACAATCTCTGGCAAAGTGGCCCCAATCGCCGCAATCATAGCATCGCTCTTGAGGTCGCGAAGAGCGATTTCTGTTAGGGGGTCCTCCACGGAAACGACGTTTTGTTCTTCCATTTGATAACTCTACTCTTACTCTTCGGCCACAAAGAGTTCTAGAAGAAAGGAAACAATAAGAAAACGCATGCCCACGGCTGAATCTGAAGCTTGTTAATCGAACCATCGCCATTTACCTGCCATCCAAAGCTCGGACTGCATCTTCGGCATCTCTCGCATCTTCAAATTCAACGAAAGCAAATCCTGGTGGATTTCGAGCTACCCACACGTTCCTAAGGGGGCCGTAATAGCTAAAAGCCTCTTCGAGTTCTTGTTTGGATGCTCCACTACCTAAGTCACCTACGTAAACTTTGCAATCCAATGGTCCTTGATCCCGATAACGTGCCATGATATTTTAAGTCTAAAATAAATCAATTTTCAAAACAACGATAAAAATGTTTCCCCCGTCATGAATGAAGTCACAACAAAAGAGTATAGTATGAGCAAGGGTATATTTTCAGTTGAAGCACGAAACATGCACTGGCAATAAGTGATTTTACTACACATTTTCAAGAGGTTTGATTCACTTGATCAGGCAGCGGTTCGCAAACTTTGTTCACTGCGGCCCCCTTGTCTGGCTAAAAAAATTTGTGGCACCCTTATCAGGTTAAAAAAATTGTGACCCAGCAACAGAAAAGCTGTTTCAATAGGGCCAAAATAGGAAAAGAAGAAAAAAACTGCAAATTTTTCATTATTTCCTGGTGTTGCCTGTTAAAAAAACGGATTCTACAGGTAAATTGGTAAATCTGCTTATTGTCGCGGCACCACTTGCATACACTCGAGGCAACCAGTTTCAGAACCTCTGGAATAGGGTTTTTTCTTTAAATACAAATGACATGCGACCAATATTCATTAGTAGTCCAGCTGTTACTATTAGGCCAACCATTCGGTAAAACCATAATTAAGGCTCATTTTTTAAATTTCCAAATGCTACATTTTATCAACTAAAACACGTTTTTCAACCATTGGCACACTGAGCTGGACCAAAACTTGTCGAAGTACATCGATTGAAAAACACTGGAATACAAAGTAAAAAACTGATAGCACAACCAAAGAGCATAGGCTATCAGAAAGTCACACAAATTTGGCAAAATGTTTTGAAATACACTACGGAATTTTTCAAACAAAATTGATTGAATGTGTTGAATACAAGTGCTTTTCAAGAATTTTTAAGCTCACAACACACGTTTTTATCATATCAAACAATCCCAAACACGATTTAGGGAATTTTTTTTTTATAAAACATTGATTAAATAAAATGATTTTGATCACATCAGTTCAAAAACAGTTTTTGATAATTCGTATCATAACATTTAAAAGCACCTAGTTTGAATAGAATAAATGGACTATTCCAATGAATAATGAATAGCGTACAGCTCGGGTGTTGCTAGAATTTTTGTAAAAAAAAAACTAAATTATCTAACGTATAGACGCGATCTCCCCCCACCAAAAAAAAGCCGATTTGTATAGACTATAGAGCAAATGCTACGTAATAATATAATATGATGCCGAAATTTGAGATAAAACAAGTACACTGCATTTTTCGCCATCGTGCTTATTTAAGCCTCATTGGCAAAGCTCAAACCATTGTTGGAGATACGTCATGGACAAAATGCGCCTATAAATTTTGACGAATTTGCCCTTACTTATGGAAGCTAAATTATTGAGCCAGTGAAAAGTCAAACATTATTGCGCTAGTAAACCATAATTATTTAGGAACAATCATATGCAATTTATATTAGTAAACCACCTGTCTATAGAACGCGTTGACGAAACTGCGCCAACGCCATCTTTGAAAACAACGAGAACGACGCACATTCTCGCGACAAAAGATTTCTAACGGCATACGGCTTAAAATATAATTTCTGATAGCGATAACTACGTTACTTCAACTATAATACTAAACGGGATATAAATACAATCACAATTACTTACCTAGTAATGCTTAAAAATACGCAGTTTCCCCCAAAAACAGCAGAAACGGTTTTATGATGACCGAGAAGCACAATGATAAAGAACTATCGATACAGGCATCGATACAACTGGATGAAATTAAAAATGGAATGGTGGCTTTTGGCTAGAGCGCCTTTTTGTAAGCTCGAGGGCCATTCATAAATCGCGTAATAAAAAATGAAATAAAATAAACCAATCACAAGATGAACAATCAGACCTTCAAATCAAAATTCAATAGACCATAAGTCTAATTTGTATCGACTGGATCATAGAATGTATTTCATATTGAACAATAAATTAAGACAGTTCAAATCAATAGACAACATAGGACATTGTTTTGTTTTAATTTATCCAAGGGAATATTTTATTTTTTGTTAGAATAGCCGCAGCGTTCCAGCCCAAAAAACGTCATATGGACCATTACTAAAAAATGATTTGATGTTTTGGTATTCATGAATTCGTATTTAATAACATCTTTCTCATCTGCAGAATTTTTTTTATCTAAAGATATCGCAAAGAATTCTCGGCGATCGATCAATTTACCAAATATCAAAATCATTAATAAAATGATTAAAAAAATGATTTTGATATTTGGTAAATTGATCGATTTCTTTTATCGAAAAAAAAAAATAATATATTTTAGCATCTAAAAACATGTCATAAGGGTGTAATAAAATTCAGTTCGAATTTGCAAAACTCAAGATAATAATATACTGATATCGAACACATGTGCATCGATACGTATGGATGCACTTTAATTCGATATCAGAAATTCATAACCAACTTGGTTTTTATCAACCGTTTTTTTTTTTTACATTTCTTTATACTATTTTTAATATTTTATACTTAAAAATGAAAATACGATAATAAATTGCCAATTACCAAATCAAAACAGAACTTTTCCAAAATGAAAAGCTTTCGAAAAATGCGATTTTATTTAAATATTGTAAATTTCCCGCCTCATTGTGACGTAAGCAGCCGTCGTGCATGGTCGAAAACGCATGGCATTTTGGATCCCGACAAACAGGCTTCATCATCATGCCTCCTCGAAAAAGGAAAATTGATATAATTCAACAAGATGAATTGCCAAGAAATACACGGAGATCATCAAAAAGAATCGCGACATCCACTGCAGCAAAAATTTCGTCTGATGTCGATTCCAAAATTCAAAATGTCACAGAGGAAGCCTCACTAACCTTGAGCAATAATGACAATGGGCCTACTAAAACGAAAGCGAAATGTGAAAATCCACATGCGATAACAGATCTCGAGGTAGGCTATCTTTAGATTAATAAAACCAAAGATATGCCAACAAATTGTTGTCACTTTAATATACGAATTGTAACACATTGTGTCAAAATTAATTGTGAATTATTGAAGTACATGTTTAGGGGACAAACAGACAATAGAGGGCAGCACTTTAGCACTTGACTGAAACAGTCAAGTGCTTTGTTAAAGTTTGGGTCATTGTGATTGACTATAAATTGGTTCCTATGATGAATAGTCCTTTAGTTCTTGCTTAGCTGGTTCAAATAAAAAAAAAAATTCTTATATTTACAGTGTAAATTTTAATTATCCTTTTATACGTATTACAGTAGAATATATAATTACAATTAATATTTATACTTATCGTGTGATAATTATTTTAATTAAATAAACCACGATATTTGAATTAAATTGAAAAAATATAATCATTTAAGTATAATCAAAGTATAATCAAAGTTTATGGGACAATTTTGCCCTTGCATGACTAGATACAATTAAGAGGGTTGCATACCAGAATAAGCCTTTTTTTTCGAAATTATTTTTTTATTTAATTTTGAAAACTGATAGGAACAAATGAAATGTAGTAGGACCTAGCATAAA